>LGTU01000513.1:0-25596 GCA_001314425.1 Phytophthora pluvialis | reverse complement strand
CCCGTGATCAAGCTCGATGGTCAAATCTGGAGTTAGTTTTCCGTGGGGGTACTCGCTTAGCGAGAGGCTCTCATTTGGAGAATATGGATTACACAGCACAAGAGGATGCTGTGGCCGCCAGCCGTTAAGGCCGCCGGCAAGTAACGGGGAAGCGTAAGCTTGGACCGGGGAAAAGCTAGCAATCGACATAAGGGCGGTAGCTAGAACGGGCATAGAAGTCGTTAGGAGAGAACTAAGTGACATCAATGTACCTCAACGAAAAACAAAACGAAATCGATCTTGGCCTGCACCCATTTAACTACCGAAACTGCGAGGTTGTAAAAGGCTCTCTGTAAGCTCTGTGAGATCTTCGGTTGAGAGGAAGAAGCCAAAACCCGCTCAGTATTTCGACGTTTGGATTGCTTGTGAGCAAGAAGAAGCAACAGAGGAAGTGTTAGCAATTAATCGGCAGGTATAGGAAGCAGAGTGACTTCCGTCGACGCGTTGACGAGTAGGCAGATCTTACACTTGAAGATGCCTGGACAAGGCCAACGCAGGTGGAGTGTTATATCTACTAACCGCTACTGTGTTGGACTAGCAAGTATTGCGCCTGGAACGTACACCGTGGAGGGCGATTTAAGCACACAAAGAGATTAAGCGGCCCACAACGCAGAAGACTCAGCAACTATGCAATCGAAGGTGAATTTCAAGCCCAGCAAGATTTCGAGCTAATGGTGCTAGCGGACGTAGTCGAGACCGACAAAGCCAAATAGACAGCAGAGATGACTAACTGAGGTGAGCTACCCGCTCCCGTAGCAACGCTAATGCCAGTGTCTCAGTAAGTATAATATAATATAATTATAAGCATAACATGTAGTTGTCGACCTGCCGGCTGCTTTCTAGGACCCAGTAACAAACAATTTATTGAAGGCGTACGGGCGTCTATTAATACAGGCGTACATACGGGCAAAGACAAACATGTCACGCGCTGCGCTACGGATTCCACACGTAAGTCCTGTCCTGATACCATATTGCCATCGTTTCCATCATCAATCTGACTCACCCGAGACTGAAGAGTGCGGTTTGAAGCTACATGCCCCGTCACAGAGCTCACACTTTACTGAGTCATAGCTACCTGCTTTTGACACGTTACAGAAATGTACGATGTGCCACCTCCACATATATGTAATACATTACTGTATGTGTATTTGTATCTGGAGCGATGTCACCGCACCATAATTATCAAGCCCCATCCCAGGATACAGCCATCGCCCAAAGCCACACAACACCCGTTTACTAAGTACGCTGTCGCACCGTTGAGGATGATACGAGCTTGCTCTCGGATAGACGACACCATTTTGACAGCGTTGCAGGAGGGACCCACAGAGTTCCTGTGAGTTGCCCACTTTGTGTTTTCCCCCGCACCACTCAAACCAACTCGACCGACCATGCGCATCTTCGCCCTCCCTCTCGTGGTGCTTGCCAGCCTCGTGTCGAGCTCAGTCGGCAACACCTGTACCGGACCCAACACTCGGACCAAGCCTCCAGCTGGAGCCATCGTCGTCGATACCACTGGCGCCTACACCGGCAGCTTCCGCAAAGTCTCGGAAGCTATCGCGAATGTGCCCAACACGACCGAGCAGCACACCGTCTTCCTGTTCCCGGGTATCTACCGTGAGCAGGTGCTGATCTCGAAGCTCAAAGGTCCACTGGTGCTGCAGGGCTACACGTGTGACACAACGTCGTACGCTGCCAATGAGGTGACAATTACCCAGGCCAAGGCTCAGCGAGACATCCCTCCCGAAATCACCAGCGGTCGCAACGACCTGACCGGCACGCTGCGTCTCAAGACCAACAATATGCGGGTGTACAACCTTAACGTGGCTAACACGGCCGGCCAGATCAAGAAGGACGGCCAGGCTGTTGCCGCGATCATCGAAGGTAACAATTACGGCTTCTACGCCTGCAACTTCACCGGATACCAGGACACCGTGTACGCCAACAAAGGTCGCGAACTCTTTGCCAAGTCGTACATCGCAGGCGCCGTTGACTTCGTCTTCGGTGCCAATGCCCAAGCGTGGTTCGAGTCGTGCGACATTGAGACTGTCGGTGCAGGTGCCATCACCGCCAATGGCCGAGTGGACGTGTCCAGTCCGTCCTTCTACGTCTTCAACAACGCGCGTGTGTTCGGCTCCAGCGGCAATGGATCGGCCTTCCTCGGTCGCCCCTGGCGTCCGTACTCGCGCGTTGTGTGGCAGAACAGCGAGTTCAGCGACGTCATCAACCCGGAGGGCTGGCAGCTTTGGAACAACGACAACAACACGGCCAACGTCTATTACAAGGAATTCAACAACCGTGGACCCGGTGCAGCTACCGATAAGCGCGTGTCCTTCAGTGGACAATTGGACGCTCCCGTGGCTATCACGGAAATCCTCGGCGGAAACTACACGAACGAGTGGTTCGTTGACACCACGTACCTTTAGATGCCTTGGAGGTACTACTGTAGTACTTTTTGGGTTGAATGCTTGGACGTACATCCGATTCAGAAGGTGACATATTGTCAATATGTCAGTCAAAATTGAATAAATAACGGGTTCTTCCGATTAGTGTACCGGTATTACAGCATCAGTATACCACTTCCCACTGATGTTCAAAATGGAGGGTGTTGTATTAGGAGGGTACTACAGTTTTCAATGTTTCTTCCTCAGCGCCCATGCAACTGAGCCATTCCACACAAAATGCAAAATGGTACACTATTTGGAGGGTATTTTAACTAATATTGTACTATGACACTAGGTATTGTATTCGGAAGGGTATTCAATTGTGAGGGGGTACTTAAATAGGAAGAATACGTTACGTACAACGCGTAGCCTGCGAGCCGCAGCCTATTGGGTACATGTACCGCATTACCTTAGTTATGCAATACACTTTGTTATGGGATACAGGTCCAACTGACCAATCAAGAGCTCATTTCTAGTCTCTGCACTGCAGACCAGGTGTATTGCATAACTAAGGTTATTGGGTATTTGCAAATGGGAGCAAAAGTGTGATCGTGCAAAACAGCCGCCAACGTTGAAAAACTTGCCAACGCCGCCAACTTCCAATGTTATCCCTTGGTCCCAGCCAGCCAATTCGTGCACTGCGAAGTTCGTCCAGCTTCCTCTGTGCATCAAAAGTCCCCACTGCACCGGCCTCGTTGACGTCACACGGCGACATACCGGTGCCCTCTGGCTCCGTGTTTAACGTCACGTGTACCACACCAAAACTGTCAAAACCCCTTTATCATCCTATCCCCCGTCGCATCCGTCTTCAACTTCCACTATCTACCACGGGTTTCACTAACTCCCACAGTTGACGCGCATCAAGTACATGCGCATCCGTCACTCGTGAATCCGCCGCCTGCCCCTCAAGCTCCAGAGCCGCCGATGCTGTCCAAGGCGCTCCGTCGCCCCGTCGCCTCGGCACTGCGCCGCCCCGCCGCCTCCGCCAAGAAGTACCACGTGGGGGTGCGCGAGACGCAGCAGGGCGCCGACGCGCTGGCCAAGCAGAAGCAGCAGCTGCGCACCGAGGGCGCCGTAGCGCTGAGCCTCGACACGCCCGTGTTCCAGGTCTTCGGCAGCAACACGGACATCGGCAAGACGATCGTGTCCGCCGGCATCTGTCGCAGCGCCGCCGCCATCGCTGCCGGAAGCGGGGGCCGCGTGGAGTACATCAAGCCGCTGCAGACCGGCACGGACGACGACATCCCCGGGTCGTTCCCCGGCGACGCGTCGTTCGTCGAGAAGCACGCGCTGCTCCAGCACCAGAAGCAGGGGGCGCTCGAGTGCTCCACGCTCTTCTCCTGGAAGAACCCCGTGTCGCCGCATCTCGCGGCGCAGATGGAGGGACACACCATCACGGACGAGGCCCTGCTGGAGCTGCTGGCCGACAAGCTCCAGGCCATTAACAAGGTGAATGGGGACAAGGCTGCGGACAGCCTGGTGCTCGTGGAGACGGCGGGGGGAGTATGCAGCCCCTCGGCCTCCATGAGGTTCCAGGTGGACGTCTACCGAGGCATGCGTCTGCCTGTGGTGCTGGTGGGCGACGGCAAGCTCGGGGGCATTTCCACGACCATGTCGGCGCTCGAAACGCTGTTGATTCGCGGCTACGATGTCGCTGCGGTCTGTCTGATCGAGCAGGATGGGCTGGACAACAAGGCCGCGCTGGAGCCGCGTATGAGCGAGCTCGGCATCCCCATCTTCACTATGAACGCTGTACCGCCCATGCCCGAACCGCTGGACAAGTGGTTCGTGGACCACGACGAGGTGTTTGCTCATGTCAACAAGGCGCTTAAGACCTTCCACACGACCCGTCTGGACAGTTTCAAGCACATGGAAGAGCGCGCCGAGCAAGTGTTTTGGTGGCCGTTCACGCAGCACAAGAAGGCTGGCGGTATCTCCATGATCGACTCTGCCCATGGCGACGAGTTCAGCGTCTACCGCCCGGACAGCAACACGGTGGAGCCCCTATTTGATGCGTGCGCAAGCTGGTGGACACAGGGTGTCGGACACGGCAACTCGAAGATGGCGACCGCCTTAGCGTATGCCGCTGGTCGCTATGGTCACGTCATGTTCCCTGAAAACGCGCATGAGCCAGCGCTGCAGCTTAGCGAAAAGCTGCTCGCTTCGGTGGGTAAGGGCTGGGCTTCTCGCATTTACTTCTCCGACGATGGATCGACGGCCGTTGAGGTTGCTCTGAAGATGGCATTCCGGAAGTACGTGCTCGACCACAAGCTGGACTACAGTGAGTTCATGTCCGACGAAGCTACAGGATCCAAAATGGTTACTCTGGCTCAGGCCAACTGCTACCACGGCGACACGCTGGGTGTGATGAACGTCGCCGAGAAGAGCGTGTTTAACGAGAAGCAGCACCCCTGGTACCGCCCTGAAGGTGTTTTCCTGAAGGTCCCGACGATGGCGCTGCGTGATGGAGAATACGTGATTTCGATTGACCCCGAGATTGTTGGTAGCGCCAAGACCGAGGAGAAGCTTTCCTCGTTGAACGCTGCGTTCGATGCTTCGCGTGACCAGAGCCCGTTAGCTGATGTGTACCGCAAGCACGTTGCTAAAATGATTGACAGCACCGAGGAGCAGAACGTCCGCGTCGGCTCTGCACTGATTGAGCCTGTGCTGATGGGCTCGGGTGGCATGTTCCTGGTGGACCCTCTGTACCAGCGTATGCTCGTCCAGGAATGCCGCGCTCGCAAGATCCCTGTGATTTACGATGAGGTGTTCTCGGGCTGGTGGCGTCTGGGAGTGGAGTCTGCGCGCGATCTGCTGGGTGTGGACCCGGACATTGCGTGCTACGCCAAGCTGTTGACTGGCGGTGTGGTCCCAATGGCTGCTACACTCGCGTCTGAAGAGGTTTTCAACACTTTCTATGCGGACTCGAAGGGCGAGGCTCTGCTGCACGGCCACTCCTTCACGGCCTACCCCATGGGCTGTGCCGCTGCCGTGACTGCTCTCGACATGTACCAGATTGTTAACGATGCCACCGCTCCCACCAATGACGCTACGCGTACTTACTGGAACGCCAATGCTCTCACGGAGCTGTCCACCCGCCCGTACATCGAGCGCACGTTCGCTATCGGTACGGTGGCGTGTGTGGAGTTGGCTTCGGAGAACGCTGGATACGCCTCGACCGAGGCTGCCGAGCTCATCCAGGTGCTGCGTCAGAACGGCGTGTACGCTCGCTCGCTCGGTAACGTGGTGTACATGATGTGCTCGCCCCTCACGACGCAGGAGGACTGCAACAAGTACCTTGCGACGATCACCCACGAGATCGAGATCCTGCAGGCCAAGAAATAAGTGATGCAGGACGTAGAGGGAGGAGGGAAGCTAACGTATCGTATATAAAATGTGTTTTGGCCTGAATCTCGCGGCAGGTTTCAAGTGAGGAAGGAGACTCGGATCAGGAGATGACACAACCTGGAGCGTTGGCGGTCGATACCCCACCCGCGTCCAGCCGCTTCTTCTCGATGATGATGTTGAGCTCCACCATGGCGTCGTTGAACTTCTTGATGAACGTGTGGCGCTCGGGCAGCGCCCTCATCTCTCGGTCGTGGATCAGTCGGTTGCGCAGAGTCGCAACGTAGCGGATGGAGCGGACCGTCGGCACTGGGATGGCGCTCTCCACGGACGAGACCCTTTCGTGCAGCCCCTGGCCGTGCGCATTGAACTCCTTTTCCAGCAGATACTCGAGCTCCTTGGAGGCCTCGATGGCCAGTTGGTAGTCGTTGTCCGAGTACACAAAGCCCTTGTTAGGCGTGAGAGCGTTCCCCATGCCGAGCAGCGTTGGAGATCTGAGTTGCTGGGGCAACCGTTATTGATGTGTGTGGTGCACATAAAGGTAACTTGGATGTCCATTTCGATCGTCGAGCCGTCCGTCGGCGAATTGTGCAGCTCAACCCTCGTCCAAGGTTCGGAAGTGGCCAACCATGGAGGAAACAGACCCTGGAGAAGGGGGCTCGAAGCCAGGAGACCAGCCTGGCCATCGCGAAACTTCGGCTGCCGATGATAGATGTAGCATGTCGGCTGCTGTGGGCAGCATGAATCGACGTAGGATTGGTGCCGTTCATCCTGCAAGTTCGACGCTCTCTGCAGTTTGTGATGCCGCACATGATCACTGAAAATCTCGCCGATGCAGTGAGAGAGACGACCAAATTAATAGTGGGTGGGATAAGCTTCTTAGACCGACGTTCGAGTGGATGGCCGACGAACTGATAGCGGTCTATCACCTTTCATCAAGCGACGAAGTTGACGCTCAATTACTCCAACCTCGTTGAGTATCGTAAAGACACAGGCAGACTGCAATGCTGCGAGATCAACACCAACACTAATAACTGCAGCGGTAGTGGTGGTACTATATAGTCCTGACAGGAGTCAATTCATTGGTGTCGGATACTGTGTACTAAAACGATCCTAAATATCCTAAAATGTCCTAAAGAGGGTAAATTCCACACACGGGGCAACTAGCGCTACTGAGTTACTGGCAGTGAACCATTGGCAGTGGCCAGCCCCTCCGGTACCCGCGGTTCGCTTCGCTCGCGATACGGAGATAGAACCTCCGGGTGAGTGCGATGCGCGGCGTTTAGGAGCTCGGCGCTGGGCTCGCCTTATTTGACTTATTGAGGATACAGCCTGGGGATATAGGACATTTTAGGACATTTAGGATCGTTTTAGTACACATTATTTCCTTCCAATGCATTACTTTCGTGCTAAGAAATGCTCCGATCGCCCCCTTCCTCTTGCTAGTCCCTTGCTACTACATTTAATAATAATGGTGAGGTGTATTGTGTTACTTATTCCACTGGTGGAACTGAACTCTAATACCCATTCCACATAGGTGTCCTGCTCCTATCTGGTTTGGAGTAATCCGTCTCCCTCCTGCTATCTCCCACTCCCTCTTCTCTTTGTGTGCTTCCTCTTCAGTCTCTCTCTGTGTGTGTCCTTCGTTGCTTCCTCTCCTCCTTCCACTATTCAATGTCCCCGCTCATGTGCTCGCCCACCCCCCTCCTTAGCTCCTGCCCGGCCTCCTCCTCCGTGAAACAGGTTCTGGAACTTCTGCCTGTGTTCATCGCCCAATTCGCCAACCAATCCGCCGGCCCTTGCTACTACATGAATACTGTAGCTTCATCCTACACGGATTAGGTGGCAAACGTTCCGTAGCGAAGCTGGCTTTCGTGTTCGTCGCACTTCCTTTCGGTATGGGACTTGCCGTAAGCCAACCCAAAAGCCAGCACTGCCAAAACCCACACCAAGACACCGGGAATGTCCACGGACAGCAGCTTCCCATTCGCCGGGTCGCAGGCAGCGGCAACTCCCCGGATGAGATTTTCATCGCAGGAATAGATGCACAAGCCCAGCATGAAGGCGGCAACCCCGCAAATCCAACTGGATAAGTCAAGGGGCCAGAGCAAACCTGCATGTAAATAAAAACGTTAGTGATGGTGACCAGCAGCATGATTCTCAACCTAGACACCATACCATGGTAGTGCAACAATTTGTTGTAGGTGATTTGCCCAGCAAACGTAGAGCGAAGACGCTCCTTGACGTTCTCCGGGACATCAACGAGAACGTCGACGTGGGTCGAATCTGGGTCGGGGAAGTCATTCCCAAGGGGTCCAGTTGGTTGTACATCGTCATGATGGCCTTGACTCCAGCAGGAACTTTGCCTCGCTTTAACGCCCTGGCATCATCAGCATTGAGCCACTTGCCGTCTCGCTTCGCGGGAAACAGCACGATTTTACTGGGATCCAAGTGTTTCTTGAACTTCTCTGGGATGGTCTCCGCGAGCTCGCCCTTGTCGAATTCGAGGGTGAAGGTAGCTCCAACGCCGACGACGACGCAGACTAGACTTGGCATCTTGCTGGCGAATCGGGAAGTGTAGTCGGAAGGATGTGGATAGCGACCCCAACGTTGACAGTGCTACTCAAATGATGACTCGAGGTGCAGTCGTGATTTCGAATGGCTAAATAGTAGCACCCGTGTTTTCTAAACGGGATAGGGATACGTACACTTGAATAAACTATGCTCTTCCGTTTTCGTACTTTAATCGTTATGTAAGGTAGTAAAACGAAGGCACTACATGGTAGCTGGCGACAGAACCTAAGTCCGCTGCAGCGATTTCAAAAACATTGGCTGTTTATTTCCCGGAAAATATTTATATGCGCTGGCTGTTGGCGCTCTGCAAATAATGAATGGCACGCGGTTGTCTGGTTCTTACAGACTGTGACGCTTCTGAGGAAGGGTATTGACCGACGACGAGCGGATGTGATTGGTCTTCTCCGCGCGTCGAGCACGAAGAATGAGTTGCTGACGCTCACGCGAATACTCGTCGGCGAAGCTAGCGATGAAGCCCAGCAACTCGTCGATCGGTAGTGTGTCCTCTTCCTCGAAGTAGTTCAAAAAGTTTTTCCTCTGTAGGTCAGGAAGAGTTGAGGACAAAAAGGGGTGAATACCACGGAAAACAAGCCGTTTGGGTAAGAGAAAGAAGCAGTGGCGGCTTACCTCTCTCTCCAGTTGATTGACGAGCTCCTGCAAGCCGTTGAGGTCTTGCTCGACCTCCATGGCGTACAACCTCATGCTTTCCCGTGACTCGGCCAAATCTGCGCGCAAGTCGGCGTCATCGGTCTTGAGTACGGCCGCCTTTTGTGTTTCGTTGATCAACATGCAAAGGCCGCCCTTGAGCGACTGGTGTTCGGCGACGAGGCTCTGGACGGACAGCTTGCTGCACTTGGTGATTAGAGGGAGTTGGTCGCTAAATAGCGCGAGGTGAGGCTCGTCGCGCTGTAATAGCCAACACAACGCTGTTAGATCGAATGTTATTGGTGTTCAAGACGCACATTGCAGTACGCACCTCAATGGATTGAATGACATACTGCAGGAACGATATCCGCCCGTCGTAAGCCTTCGTGAACGAGAGCTTTGCCAACGAGCTGATGGAAATACTCTTCACCCATTCCGTGTACTCCACCCCTTCACCAAAGTTCAGCAAGTTGCCCAAATGGAAAATGTACTCCAGCACGCCAGCAAAGCGATCGCTGGCGCATACTTGCTGGATGCCGCGAACCAACAGCTTCAGGTTGTCACTAGAATATCACACAAGTATTAATTAGTGATACATTCTTGACGCAGCAAGGAATGCAAACAAAACGCACCGAAGTTCTTTAACCCGCGGGGCGAAGTCCATCTTAAACTGGAGGCAGCGCAACTTCTGCTGCGCTCTCGGGATCTTGCGGGCTACCATTAAAAACTGTTCGGCCTAAAAACACAAGTGCACACACAGTAAATAATTAGTCAGACTAACTGCTGGCAGCATTGCACAGGAACACACAAGTGCGCTTACCGTAGCTAACCTTGACACATCGCCATCGAATTGGTCGATTGCTTCCTGCTCAGCATTGTCCGGCCACATGTCAATCAGCGACTGCAGGGCTGGGCTGGATAATACGTTGCAGTTCAGCGTCAAAATCTCGTGTGTGAGCTGCGGGAACGTGCGCCTCACTCGAGCGAGCACGATGGCAATGTTCTGGGACTTTTTGTGGTCAAGAAGCACGACATACAGCTTGCGGTGCAGGAAGGCGCTACCGGGGTTCTTCACTGCCTCTTCCTCCTCGCCGTCAGTTCCCTCCGGGTCCGGTTCAACCTCCAACTCGTCTTGTTCATCCTCGAAGAAGGCCGGGTCGGAGCTTGCCCGATCACGCTTTTCCATTTCAGAACGCGACGATACTGAGGGTATTTTCTTCTTCTCTGGTGTGGCACTATTTCCACTGCTTGTACGTCGTCGGCGGCCGGCTTTTGCCTTGGCAACAACCTTGACAAAGAGCTTCTCCATCCACCGCCGGCTCTCACTTGAGATGCACACACGATCATGTTTATCTTTTGCGTGAACGCGGCTCCAGAGCGAGTCGCGTCGTTGAGCTGGGACAATTGCTCCAGTGTACGGCATTGTCGACCAGTGCAGCTTCTTGCGCATACCGGTGTTCATCTTGCGAAGCGCCATCATCGCCAATGTGCGCCCGTTACTAGTTGCCACGGTCGAAGACGAGCGCATCGCTAACGCATCAGGCGTCGAAGGTGCTGTTGACACGGCCGAACTGATACTGGAGCGTCTGGAACGTGTGGCTAGCTTTGCCGGTGCAGGGAGGTCACTGTCATCGACGGGCTTCAGCACGGTTGCAGAGGACGCTCCACTAGTCTTTGACCGGCCTAGCTCTGCTGGGTCTACACCCTCTCGCTTTGCCTTCATCTCCACAACGTGGCGAGGGACCCCAACCTTGATCATCCGCTGGAACGACTCGACCTTCTGCATGCGCTCCGGGTTCTCGTCCTCGACGGGTTCCTCGACCTCCGGGATTTCAATGGGGGTTGGCACCTTCCTCGCCTTTGGCGACGTCGCGACGAGCTCGTCCAGCACGTCCGGGTCCTTGTTTTCCGCGCGCATCTTGTGGTTGACGATGACTCGCGGGAGTCCGACCTTGAGCATGTTCAGGTACGTCCCGTACTCGGTCCGAAGAGCTGTCAGTCTCGCTGCAGCACGCTCCTGTTCAGCCATCGTCGTAGTCGGTGGCAGCACCTCGTTTTCCTTGGAGCTGGCGGCACTGCTGCCGTCCTCAGTCCCCACCTCGACCTCCTCCTCGACTGCACGGTCCTGTGTGTGGTGCTGTTGCAGATGTCGTTGGCAGCACGCGGGCAGCTCGCGCCCGTTGCAGGCGTGGTTGTGGATGGCCACGCGGCTCCAGCGCACGTAGGCGACGAGCACGAAGCTCAGCAGGAGGTGGAAGATGAGCCAGGAATCGCCTGTCGACGCTGGCGGGGGGCAGGCACCGCAGTCCACTGCGACGGCGTCGGCGCGGACGAAATTTCCGTCGGGCTCGTCGTAGACCGGGCAGCTCCCGCTGTTCCCCATCGCAGCAGCGTTGGGCGTTGTCGGTGGTTGCAGCAAGCGCCTCGACCAACTGAGTGCAGTACAGTACGTGCGACCGAGAGGCTCGTTGCACTGTGAATGTCCGTGCGACGGGCGTGTGAACAATCAAGCGGACACCTCGAGCGCAAGCCAGCGAATGAGCGAGAGCCCGAGAGCGAGGCCGTGCTGCCGTGCCCCGTCCGTTGCCGGTTGCCCCCTGCGATGCCCGCCCAGGAAGCTTCGCCGCAGTAGACGGCTCACGCTATAACGGCAAGGTGCCCATCGAGCATGAAGTCAAGGCAGCCAGGCGAACAGTGGCAGAGACCTGCAAAGGCCCCTCAACGAGCAACCGCTGCGTAGTGGACATGCAGCAGACAAACTTACGGCGTGGGCTACCGACTGTAGATGGCGCCGCGAGCAGGGGGGGGGGGGGCAAATACTTACTGTATATACTCTATCACCTTGTTCCGTGCCTGCAAGGACAACGAGCTCATGACTTCTATGCAAGCCGAGACGAGAAGATTGCGATCCGAGCCTTTAAGGAAATGGCCATAGTAAGCTGTACTAGCTACATGTAAGATCACTGGAAACGCAGCTTCACAATATGATGCCAATGTGCGTTCGCTTGCCGGAGTTGTATGGTCTGGTCTACGCAGTTGCCCGTTGAGGGCGGTTTTGCATTCGGCCATGCAGATATCAGACCTCAAAGATACTTTTTCTGCTGCACCCGACTGCGGGCGTGAATGACAGCGCTCTATACATGCGATTTGTATTGCTGCGTTCCAAGTCGTGCGCAGCAGTGAGTGCCCCTTGAAGGGGTGGACTTGAGCCGTTACCGAAGCGGTTGACATTGCAATATTTGGTGGATCGACCGCACCGAATCGCGGTGAGCATGACGGAGCAGCATTGTTGCTGCTGCACCAAGGGCTGCTTTAGACGGTCGGCGGGCTCGGCACTTTGCTCCGGGAAGCGAGGTGCCCTCTGTGCAGCCGCGCACATGCTAGGACATAGGGCTGCCACGACGCATGGACGGCCGCTTTTAACAAGGTGCAGTTGTTCCGACGAAGCTTTAGGCTGCCGCCCTGCAGGACAGGCATCAAATCAGCGAGCGCCTCATCTGCGAGCGCTCCATCCCCGCGAGAACAACCGCAACTGCGCTTCTTGCTTGCTGCAAGTGTAGTAATCTCTCTCTTGGCTTGGTCTCACAATTGAATTGAGCTCCGGTGTCAATCAATGGCAGCGACAACTTGTCATTGCCATCGGAGCGGCAATGGTGCGCCATGTCAACGTGCCGTCGCCGGCTTCAATGCTTTGAGTGGAGCTGGTGCGGCTGGGATTGGCAGCGTTGACCGGAGCGCTGATGCGCTTCCTGTATCGCAGCTTGGTCGCTCGTCGTCTGTGGTACGCGTGCATCCCGACGCTGCACCTGTTTGATACTTGCAGTGATCGGCTCGAGAGACATTTACGGTGTCGTCAATGTGCAGCAATGACCGCAGTGCGCAGCTACATGTGGACCAGGCCACTGGAAGTCTGAACCACTATTTTTTGCTGTATACTTGCTTTCAAATGCACGCGTTTCTTCTTATTCCACAACAGCTACACATGCAGTTTGGTCACATGCTTTGACTGCTCGGGCAATTTGTCTGCAATTTCGTTTATTATCCTGCCGCAAAGTAGTTTAAATGAATTGTATGAGCTGCAGAAACGAAACCAAGCTTGGCTGTTGTTGCCAGTGACTTTCCTACCTGAAACCACACATGCCGTTGAGCCCTGCCTAAAGATCATGGGCGTGCTGGAAAAAAAAAACCTACCCTGAAATCCAAGCCAAATGTCCCTGACAAGCAATGCTCTGTCCCCAACGCCGCAATGATAAACGAAAGGCTAACATGCAAACTAACTTTAATTTGTTGTCTGTATGCCAGGTCTGCTACGCTACGCCTACGCCACCTCGCTGTGGCATGATTTCACGAACACTTTCCTGCACATGTACGTGTGAACTGTTTCTTTTCCTTTTTGTCTTCACAAGTCTCGGGTGCGCTCACCCGAGTGTTGAGCTTTATCGCCACCATTTCCTTCACATTTTATGAATCCCCGCGCCGCTGGTTTCACCTATCGGTAGTTTTATTGGGAGTCCGCCATCACTTGCCGATCCCAGCAGCTTTACCACTCGCCAGCAGTTTAGATGATGCCGACCTTGACGAGCATCGTGTGACGGTCCACCTTGCTCCACTCCGAGTCTTTCATCGAGCGGTCAAAGGCAAACTTGACCTTCAGCTGCTTGCCCTTGGCGGCGTAGAAGTCCAGCTCGTCCAAAAACTCCACAGGAAGCTCACGTCCGTACCCCTTCTGAATGCGGGCGCGTAGCGCCTGCACAACCTCCGTCTTCTGGGACACCTGAACCATCAGGTCGATCTCGCCCTTCACGCGGAGGATCAAGTAGTTGTCCGGCTGCGTACTCATGGCCAAACCCGTGAGGCGGGCCAGTTCAAACACGCGGCGCTCCTTCGGCTGCTGGATTTTGTCGGCCTTCAGGTTGAAGACGCGACTCTCACTGATCATGAGGACACGGGTCTGATGTGCCCAGCGCTCGTTCACCTTCTCCACCGTGCTCAAGAACAGCAGCTTTTCCTTATGGCCACGCCCGCTGCCAGCCTTAGAGCCACGGCCTTCGGTGTGGGCCTGGATAATCGACGCGTAGGCAGGGTACTTGTTAACACCAACGTAGTCACCCTGGTAAGTGCGGTCTAGCGAGTCACGACGGCGTTTCTTCTTGCCCAGGTAGCGCTCGAACTCCGTGCGCACGCCAAGCAAAGCAATCTTGCACGATCTCCACATGTCGTTCGCGAGATGCTTGCGCGTCTTCAGGCCGCGGTAGCGCTTACTGAACACGATCTGGGCCATCTTCAGCTTCAGGAATTCGCGACGCTGCGTGCGCGCCAGCACAAAACTCTGCATGAACACAACCGAGTTCAGCTCCTCCTCGTGCTTGAGGTTCTTCACCAAGCAGCTGTTGTTGACGTTCAGCAGCTTGGCGGACACAGCCTCCCAGTTCGAGTATAGCTTCGCGACGTGCTCCTTGTTGGCAGCACCAGGCACACGCTTACGGCGGTCCTGGCAATTCTTCCAAACGGCATCATACGCAGAAAAGAGCTGCTTAGAAGCAGCCTGGAACACATTAAGCGAAATACGGTTCTTGTAGCGGCGCCAGGCATTTTCGATGATGTTGACGATCACCGGGATACGCTCTTCACGCAAGATCTCCAAGGCAGACAGAGCCTGTGGGTGACGCAGGAAAATCTTGTTGCGACCGAGCGAGAAGCATCCGAGCGTCTTGGAGTCCTCTTCGAACGGAATCAGCTCGTCCTTGTTGTCCGGGTTTCTAACACCAAGTCCGGCAGTCGTAAGTAGATCAACAGCAGCCTTGCGAGTCGAGTGGGCAACCGGGGCCGGCCAGGTAGACTCGGACAGGAAACTGTAGCGTTTGATGAATGGTCCATACGGCTGGCTGTAGCAGAAACCCTGGCGACGCACGCTCAGATTCTCCACCAGACCAAGGTAACGGACCTGCTCCGCCACAAGCTCCTTGTTCACAGCCAGTGGGCGCTTGTGCTCATTCGGTTTAATACAACGGATGTAGTGCGGGTTGCAGCCATCCAGCTTCTTGAGCAAGTCTGCAACCTGGGTACGGAACTGCTGCGAGGTCGACGGCGGGCGCTTGAGCTTTGTTTTCTTCGAACGCGTGTCGAGGAAGACTTCGCGCACGAAACCGTTTGACGAGTGCTCCATGCCGTCCTGCAGGTCGTTGAAGAACGTGTCCACGTTGGCATCGAAGAACAGCGTGACATCGTACTCGACCTTGCCGGCGTAGTGCACGATGCCGAAGTTGGGTCCGCGCACGCGCGACGCGATGTAGTGCGGGTTCCTAGAGTGCTCGCTGTTGTAACGCTCAATGAGCTCCAGCTCCGACAGACGCGCAATAGCGCACTGTTCATCCAGTAGCGGGAAAATACCGTGCTGCTTGGGGTCCTCGATCAGGTCGCACACAATCTGGTTGTTGAAGAACTTGATATTCTGCCAGCTCAGGCCCTCACGACGGTAGCCCTCCTGCTCGCTCTCAAGCGTCTGACTGATGAAGAGCTGCTGCAGCTTCTCGTTCACGTAGTTAATGCACAGCTGCTCGAACGCGTTCACCTCGAAGATTTCGAAACCGTAGATATCTAAAATACCGATGCTGTTGCTGATGTCGCGCTTCTTGCACGTCACGTTCTTGTTGATACGGGTCACAATCCAGTCGAAGATCTTTTCGTAGAGCGAGCGCATGATCGAGTCGCACACCTTCTTGGCTTGCCGCGCGTCGAACAGCACCTTCTGGTCCTCGCGGTAAATGTTGACAATACGGAACGTCAGCAGGGCCTCCAACTTGTCCTTGTCAATACCCATGAGGCTGGCAGCCTTGGCCAGAGCCTCACGCGCTGCAGGGTCCTCAATAGCAGCGCGCGGGTTATGCGCCTCATCCGTAGTCTCCTTGAACTGCACGTTACCGAGCCACAGGATAGCCGAAAGCTGCTGGAAAATGTCGCGTTGCTCCTCGTCCGTGATCCCCACAGCCGTCATGTTCTGCCGCACGTTGCGGTAGTTCTCAGCATCATCAATACCTTCAATCGTAGTGTCTTCGTTGCCGAGAACGTCGAACTCCTCGGGGCTTTCCGGCAGCTGCCACGCCTCCCGCTCCACCGCGGTGGCTCCAGACATGAGCTGAAAGAACGCGTGGAAGTTGCGCTCGCCCTCGGCCTGGCGGATCACACGACTGCGCTCCAGCAGGTAGTTGTCGATGTATCCGCCGATGACCTGGCCCACGCGGTTCATTTGCAGCACAATGTACTTGCCGAAGCGACTGCTGTTGTTGTTGCGGATGGTCTGCGCGTTACCGAAGGCCTCGAGCACGGGGTTGCTGCCCCACAGCACGTCCGTCACGTTGCTCGTCATCTCGTCGGCCTCCTTGCGCTGCGCGACGGACATGCGGCGGCTGGCCATGACGGCGCTCTTGGCTCTGGAGCGCGTGCTGATGGTGGTCAGGTAGCGCATGACGTGCTTGGAGGTCTCGGTCTTGCCGCTGCCGGACTCGCCCGTGATGAGCAGACTCTGGTCCAGGCCGAAGCGCATGAGGCTCGTGTAGGCGTTCTCGGCCAGCGCGAAGGGGTGGGGCTCGCACACGTGCAGCTCCTTGCCCTGGAACGCGTCGATCATGTTGCGCGCGTAGATGGAGTCGCCGTTGGGCTGGCGCAGCATCTTGTACGGGTTCATGGCGATGAGCACGGGCCCGAGGAACATGTAGACGTAGCCCTGGCGGTAGCGCGTCACCAGCTCGTCCACCACGTGGGCCTCGTCCACGACGTCCACCATCAACAGGTCCTTCATGGTTGCTTCGGGGTCTCGGGGGGAAGGAAGGACAATCACTCTCTGCGGCGCCCGAGCTCTCTCTTTGCCGAATGATGTCGTTGTCCGCGCTCGCTGACTCCCCCCTCCACACTGCGGACATGCGACCTGTGGGAATGCATAGGAGAACGACTGCAAGGATGGCAGCGGTTGTATATCATTTCTATCGGTGTATTCGATGCCCCCGCAGAAGCCGATTCACATTTCTAAACGAACAGTTGAGGTATGGAGCTTGACACGGAAAGGCCTGGAACAGAGCACGCTGGCCGCGTGGGCAAACTATGCCGCCGTCCGTATCTCTCCACTGCCGCGGCGCTCGGGGTCGCGCCGCGAACGGGATACAGCCTGTATCATACAGGGACCCTCGCAACGCTCCAACCGCGTCAAGACGAGCGGTGTCGATCCGCGGGCTGACTGAACCCGGCTCGGTCTCGCCACTCGACGACGACAGTAAAGGCCTGCGCTGCTCTATCTGTGCACCTTCAGAACAAGATGCGCCTATCGGCCTTAACGGAGACTTTTGGTCGGCAGCGGAGCCGGACAGGGATGCGGTCAAGTTGTTTGGGACGTTGATACACTAACGTCGGATCTGGGCAACCGAACGACGCGGTTGCAGTCGTCGCCCAGCTTGAAGCGATTGCTGAGCGGACCCAGAGCAGAGCGCGGGCGCCGCGAGAAGGATGTGAGAACGGATCAAGCGAAAATTGAGGCAGTGATCGCCCAACTGCGAGCGCGGCCGCGCTGAATCCGATCGAGGAGGTTCACGAGTGTGTGATTGCGCCGGCTGCTACCAAAGCAGGGCCAAGGTTGAAGACGGCCTGCTTGGACCAGATAGAAACGTTAGGAACGTGACCGCTCATAGTCTCCGAAGGTGTCTCCATGGTCACTGCTGTCTCAATGTACATTGAGCTGCTGTCAAGCCAAGACAAGACACCCACGGCGTGCAGACCCTGTGGCTCCGACTGAAGACTCGATTTGGATAGACGTGATGTGCAGTCGTGTCGAAGCTCTCCACATTCACCCGATGCGCTCGTGACCAAGATGTCCTCGAAATTTAGAGTCATGAGGGTCGAAGGCGCAGCCAATATCATGTACATGGTGGGAGTATGTGTATATGCAGTCCTCATAGCTTGATAGGCGTAGTACAGTAAGTCGCTAGGTTCGATGTTGGAGTCGTAGGTTGCCCTCCCTCCCATGCTTGAGTGCGAGAAGGAGGTCATGTGGGTTGATCAGGATCGTTGTACATGTAGTATTGTGTTTCTCCGAGACTTCAACTGTTTGGGTTTCATGTTCAACAACTACAGTACTACTTCTATAATACTACTAGTACGCAGACTGCGTAGTACATTGTCTCTTCGAAGAAAGCACAAACAAGACCAAGGAAATGCTTCATTTTACTTATCGTTTCCAGCGCTTTTTTCTTCGTACACGAAACCTACCATGCATACTTGTGTTGCAGGCTGGATAAACTTACTCTTCGTCATCGCCAGTCTCGTCGATCTCCACCAGGAGGTCGCCGCCGAGCATGTTGTCGCCGACATCGGCGTGGATCGACACGACACGACCGCTCACAGGGGCAGCCACAACCGTCTCCATCTTCATGGCGCTCAGCACAAGCAGGGCATCGCCAGCCTTGACGTTCTCGCCCTTCTTCACACGCACGTCGAGCACAACACCCGGCATCGGGGCACCGACGGAGCCAGCCATGCTAGTGGCCTTGGGCTTGGCCGTGGTGGTGACACCAGCAGCCTCGTCCTTGACCTTGATCACACGCTGGCGACCGTTGAGCTCGAAGATGACATCGCGAAGACCGTCCTTCTTGCTTACGCCACCGACCGCGATGAGCTTAATGAACACGGTCTTGCCGTGCTCCATCTCGATCTCGACCTCCGTGTCCACCTCGAGGCCCGTCAGGAACGTGCGGGTGTCCAGGAAGTGCATCGATCCGTACTCGTCCTTGAACGTCTGGAAGCCCGCGAACACGTCCGGGTAGATAGCGTGCGAGATCACATCGACGTCGCGGATCTTGTCAGCGCCGTACTTCTCCTTCAGCTCCTTCTCCGCGGCCTCGAAGTCGTATGGCTCCATCTCGGCACCAGGGCGGCCCTCGAACATCTCGTGGCCGTTCGGCAGCATCTTGCCCTTGAGCACACGAGAGCGCAGCGGCTCCGGGAAACCGTGGTGCGGGATGCCGAGGTAGCCCTGGAAGTACTCCACCACAGACTTGGGGAAGGACAGAGTCTCGGCCTGGTCGATCACCTCCTGCTCCGTCAGCTTGTTCTGCACGATGAACTGGGCGAAGTCGCCCACCACCTTGGACGAAGGCGTCACCTTAATGATGTCACCAAGAAGGCGGTTAGCAGTAGCGTAAGCGCGCTTGATCGCCGGCCACTGGCCCGCAAGGCCGAGCTGCTTCGACTGGAACAGCAAGTTCGTGTACTGACCGCCGGGCATCTCGTGGTTGTACACATCGGCTGAGCCAGACTTCTGACCAGACTCGAACGGGGCGTACACGCCACGCATCATCTCCCAGTAGTCGTTGATCTCCATGATGTCCTCCGACTTCACACCCGTGTCATACTTGGAGCCCTTCAGCGCCGCGACAACAGCGCCCATTGAGGGCTGCGAGGTCGTGCCCGACATGGCGTCCGAGGCCACATCAACGGCATCAGCACCAGCGTACGCGGCCTCGAGCATCGAGCTCACGCCCGTACCAGCGGTGTCGTGCGTGTGCACGTGGATCGGCAGGTCCGGGAACTCGTTGCGGATGGCGGAGATGAGGATCTGCGCAGCCTGAGGCTTGAGCAGGCCAGCCATATCCTTGATGGCGAGAACGTGGATACCCTGGGCAACCAGCTGACGCACGAAGTCCAAGTAGTACTCAAGGTTGTACGGGCCACGCGTGGGGTCCGAAACATCGCCAGTGTAGCACATTGCGGCCTCAATGATACCGCCAGCAGCACCAACGGCGTCAATGCCCAGCTTCATGTTCTCCAGGTAGTTGAGCGAGTCGAACACACGGAACACATCCATACCAGTTGCCTGGGCCTTCTCGCAGAACTTGTACACCACGTTGTCCGGGTAGCTCGTATAGCCGACAGCGTTGGCGCCACGAAGCAGCATTTGGAACGGGATGTCCGGCACCGCCTCACGCAGAATGGCGAGACGGTCCCACGGATCCTCACGCAGGAAGCGCATGGACACATCGAAGGTCGCACCGCCCCACATCTCGAGCGAGAAGGCGTCGCGCATGGCGATAGACGTAGCAGGAGCGACGGCAAGCATGTCGCGCGTACGCATACGCGTAGCAAGCAGCGACTGGTGAGCGTCACGCCACGTAGTATCGGTCAGCAGGAGACCCTTCTTGCCGCGCACAGCCTTCGCGAAGGCCTCTGGGCCCTGCTCGACGTAGATCTGACGCAACGACTTCTCCTTGGAAGCAGGCGGAGCAGCGAGGGTAGGCACGATCGGGTCAATGTCGGACGGAGCGGGGCCAGAGGCACCCAGCGCCTTCTCGGGGCCGTTCACGATCGTGTTACCGATGTACTTCAGCATCTTCTGGCCACGGTTCGTCGATTTGGACGGCAGAAGCAGGTCCGGGTTCTCGGCAATGAAGCTCGTGTCCACAACTCCCTTGATGAAGTCCGGGTGGTTCAGTACGTTGGCCAGGAAGCTCTTGTTGGTGGTCACACCACGCACACGGAACTCGGACAGCGCACGCTTCAACTTGTGAGCGCAGTCACCGCGGTCCAGAGCACGGGCAGTCACCTTCACCAACAGGGAGTCGTAGTGGGGCGTGATGTGGGCGCCAACGAATCCAGGGCCGTCATCGAGACGGATGCCCATGCCACCGGGGCTACGGAACACCTCAATGACACCAGAGTCAGGCTGGAAGCCCGTGCTCGGGTTCTCCGTAGTCACACGGCACTGCATGGCATGACCGCGCGGCTTGATCTTGTCTTGGCTGAGACCCAGGTCCTTGAAGCTCTCGCCACCGGCGATACGGATCTGGCTTTGCACCAGGTCGATGCCCGTGATCTCCTCCGTGATCGTGTGCTCGACTTGGATGCGGGGGTTCACTTCAATGAAGTAGTGGCGGCCCTGCTGGTCCACCAGGAACTCCACGGTACCGGCGTTGAGGTACTTGGCGGCTTTGGTGAGACGCACAGCGTCGTCGATCATGGCCTTCTCGGTCTTGGGGTCAAGGCCGACAGCGGGAGCCGTCTCCAGCACCTTCTGGTGGCGACGCTGCACGCTGCAGTCACGGTGGTGCAGGTGCACGATGTTGCCCTTGCCGTCACCGAGGATCTGGACCTCAATGTGGCGCGGGCGGTCCACGTAGCGCTCGATGAAGACGGTACCGTCACCGAAGGCAGCCAGGGCCTCGGAGCTGGCACGCTCGAAGTTCTCCGCGAGCTCCTCGGCGCACGTGACGACACGCATGCCACGACCGCCGCCGCCCATGCTGGCCTTGATGATCACGGGGTAGCCCACGCCCGAGTCGATGAAGGTGCGAGCCTCTTCGAGGTTGTGGACGGGTCCGTCGGTACCGGGCACCACCGGAACCTTCTGCTCGATGGCGATCTCGCGCGCGGCCGTCTTGTCCCCGAAGCGCTGCAGGTTCTCGGGCGTGGGGCCCACGAACTTGATGCCGTTCTTGGCGCACTGCTCGGCGAAGCCCACGTTCTCACTGAGGAAGCCGTAGCCCGGGTGGATGGCGTCGATGTTGTTCTCCTTGGCGATCTGGATGATGCTGCCGATGTCCAGGTACGCGCCCACGGGGGTCTTCCCTTCCCCGACGAGGAAGCTCTCGTCGGCCTTGTAGCGGTGCTGCGTGAAGCGGTCCTCCTTGGAGAAGATGCCGACGGTGCGGATGCCCAGCTCGTTGCCGGCGCGCATGATACGCGTGGCGATCTCGCCGCGGTTGGCGGCCATGAGCTTCTTGATGGTGCTGGCGTCGCGCGTCTGCTGCACACGCGTGAGGCTCGAGCCCACGCGGCGGCCGACGAGGAGGCGCTGCGAGCGAAGCATCGTGATTGGCGGAGCGCAGGAGCCGAACGCTGAGGCGCGGGGAAGGGGGCGGGCGACGGGAGCTCGGAGAGGGCGAGTGCGGGCCTGCCGGCGAATTCGCGAATGGCTCGTGGGGTGGCTGGAGCGGGGGGCTGCAAGATACGTTTTGGGAGGCTGCTGCCACCGATCCAGGGTCGGTGACGGCACGACCTTTGGAGGAGCATACAAACTTCAAGATATTCTAACCAGATGGGTCCAGTTTATGTACTCCAGATGGGTTCTGACGTTGCAGAGACCGAGCTTTGGTCTCACTTTGAAGCTGCTTCAAACGCGCGTCAGACGTTGCCCGCACGAATGGCATCGGCAATGTTGGGTGGGCTTGTCGGCAACGAGCCGCTGTCACCCGTCGGGCTGCAGTTCAGCCTCGCAGCTTGCAGTGCACGACCGAGAGGCTTTGGTGCCGACGAGTGGACTGGACGGCGATGCGCACCACAGCTGGGCGAGTTGCTGTCGAGGGGATGCGGCGGTGTAGCAACGCTGAAATCATGGCCGGCAAAGCCCACCAGAGTGAGTATGCAACCTCAGGTGGACAAGGGGGTGCCGACCGTACTGCTGCTTGCTCGCGCCGCTCGCTTGAGGAGATGGGAGTCCTCGAAGCAGAAACCGCTTGGTCAAGGGGTTCGACAGCCTTCGGCGGCTTGCCGCTCTCAACCAGCGCGGCGGCTGGAAATCGCATGGTATTATCATCGGCACAATCTTGCGCTTCAGCCTGCTACGACAAATCTCGCTCGGTCGGGCTTGCGTATCGTCCGAAAGCCGGTATTGCTGAAACTAAGCGAGCGAGTCGCTCGGAGCGACGCCATCGCATGGCGTCGTCATGTATAGAGCTTCGCGGCGGTGCCGGTGTCGCGGCAAGCGTGCTTCCGCCAACCACTTTGCTGCTTGGCGAGCGGCGTGTCTAGCGAAATCAATGTTTCCTAGTGCACACCCACCGGAACGGCCTTCTTCGCGCCGGTACACAGCCACAAGAATGCTCGCAATGGGACCGCGAGAGGGAAGGCATGCTGGAAGACAACATGCACTGTTCTTGCATCGGCATCCAATCAGCCTGATTAGCATTGCAAAACCAAGAATCCTACAAAAGCGATACATGAGCGAGCTCAGGCGCTTTGCCTCCTGGAAGTTTTCCGGTTCTGCGGCGCACTCGACGAGGTCAACGAGCGCTACATGCAGCGTTATCCGTTTGACTAGCTGCGGAGATAGTGTATATCAGCCAGCGTAGAAATTGCCGAGAACTGGTGCTGATGGAAATGCACATTTGCTCTTCAACTTACAGTGGTAAGTCCTCAGGCGTTTTTAGGGTTCTCCAGAATTGAGAGCCAAATCTGCGGATCTTTGTCCAAGATCTTCTGCATGTGTATTATGGATACCAAACCAGAAATTTGACCTGAAGAATCTACAATCTTGATGCGGCCAGAACGTTGACGCCAAGTCCCCGGCAAAGCTGAAGTGTTTTGTGTGTTGTTTTGTTTCTGACGTCCTTCGTTTTACGCATGATACATTATTCATACAGTACCAGCACCATGCACTTTGGTGGTTGCTGATGGACAGCGTCAATAATCTAAGTTCCTTCTACACGTTGGATTGCTCCCTTCGCATCTCGTTGGTAGCTTGCCGAGTTATATTAGTAGTATCAGCGGGGTTGACCCCTGTGGCCACGCAGCAAAAACACAGTGCTTTTACTAAAGAAATATATCTAGTCTAGGCAACACAGTAGGTGCCTTCATGAACTGCGCCGGGTGCATACGATCAGAAACACATAAGCATCACCATGAGCAAGCTGGGCAAAAGCTTGCTGATGATTCATCGAGTGTTTGTTTTTACCAACACTGGACAGTACACAAAAAGTCTGCGTAGGCAACGCACGAACGTTAAGGCCGTGTTCGACTTGGGTTGAAATTGCTGGTTTGCAGGGTAAATTGCTGTTTTGTGTCCGAAAATAAGCAAATAGCTATTT
Source organism: Phytophthora pluvialis (assembly GCA_001314425.1). Lineage (NCBI taxonomy): Eukaryota > Oomycota > Peronosporomycetes > Peronosporales > Peronosporaceae > Phytophthora > Phytophthora pluvialis. Next base: position 1,709 of record LGTU01000513.1, on the reverse strand, counting down.
CGGCCTAACTCGAACACAAAAAGCCCAAAGAGCTTTTTCAGGCTGAAATGAGCCTAAAATGACTGGATCCGAAATTTAGGGGAGACCTGGTTTTCGCGAACCAGCTGCTTCTACCCCTCCTCAAATGCGTATTTTCCAAAGGAGTTGGTTGGAGCCAAACAAGTCGAACACGGCATTAATGTGCAAATGAACTTGATTTATGCCTACTGACGCCACCTCGCTGTGGCATGATTTCGCGAATAATTCCAGCACAATGTGCTGGAATTATTCGTGAAGCTGTTTTTTTTCCTTTGTCGAGATTACTTTCACCACAGCTTTATCGCTACAATTTCCGATTCCATGAATCCGTGTACAGTGTACACTGTACGCTTATTTTCCTGGTAGTGCTAACGGTTACGTTAGCACGGACAGCCCAATTGCGTCCAGGACAAATAGGTATCGATTCAATACAAATTTCAAATGATAGGATCTTATACAATTGCCTTTTTGTATAAAGTATTGAATTTTTCGAAAGGATAGCAGGTAAATGTGAGGCTTAAATGGTATCATACGTTACGCTGGACGAGATTTACAGAAACGATTCAGTATATTTCCGTGCATTGAAGAGGTAGTATACGTTAGATCTCAAAATGTGAGTTTGCAGTAAAAGCGATCACTGCGCGGCCCAAAGCCAGAATAGCGATCTGAACATTTTTGACTGGTGGGGAAAATCGTTTCAATTTTGATTACGGAAACATCTAGATCGCCAGAATGTTAGATAGCGTCTCAGAGCGCCGGATGCACGTTGATATAGAGCCCGGTGCGCGTTGGTATTGACGGGGGATTAGCCGAGCACCGTCGCTACGCGGAGTCGGGTTTAGCGTTTGTTAAGAAAATAGCGCGACCGTTGGGGATGCTCTTACGGTTCGTAAATGAAACATCACCTTAGGCCCTGGTTTCTCCGTCGGTGTCTGGGTCTCGGGATATCCGAGCTTGCAATTCCCCGACGCCGTTCTTTGACTGCGAGGGCTAGGAATATTCTTGTTGATATACATACCCTTTCAAAACCGTTTTCCGCATATTCGTTTGATGGATGCAATTGTCAGTTGGAAAGTTGCTCATGCAGGCGCAACTCACGCGCTTCATGGAGCTGTTTCTGTCTCCCGAAACACACGTCCTCCTTCACCCGCGCGCCAAGTCACTGCCAACGCAACGTCAGCGGCGGTCACGACGTGGCTCCAGAAGTGGTATGAGCCGATTGACCCATGGCAACCCACGCATCAATGCATATCTAAGAATAAAATCCTCAATCAATTCTCACCCCCTTGGGGGTGAGAATAAAGTGCTTGTCGGAGAATAAACCGCTGCCCAATCAGAACGGTTTCCGTTATTCCGAGGCCCAGACACCGACGGAGAAACCAGGGCCTTAGGGGATGTTTCATTCGGGGGCAGGTTAACTGGGGCAACTTTCTCGGCCAATCACATACCAGTATTATTACCCCAGCTGTCCTGAGCTTTTTGGTCAGGACGGATTGGAGAGATGCTAGGGAGCAACGACAGCGGAGCAACGGAGCAGAGAAAGGCAGCGCGTGTCACGGTGACTGTCACCAGCAGGCGCTCACCAGCAGGCGCTCACCAGCCAAAGCAACGGTACCAAACCAGCGGTACTGTAACGGGGTTACATTCGGGTAACATGGTTACCCTCTCGAAAGTGATCGTATCACTTTCAA
>LGTU01000512.1:0-25599 GCA_001314425.1 Phytophthora pluvialis | reverse complement strand
CCACCTCGGATTAACGCAAACAGGTGCCACCAATCGATTCTTCGCGTTTAAACATGTCATAATCGGAACCAAAGCAAAAAAACATTTTTCAAATTTTGAACTTGGTTGTCTCGCGCCAAACGCCACTGTGGTCTACTGAAGCCTTATCTGAAGGCATGGAATAGCTCAAAATGAAGCTGGGATAGACGGCGATATGATAGGGTGGACAACTCGAAACTCGCACTTTGGCGTTTAGACCGAAAGTGTTTTACGTCGCCTCATATACGTTAGTGGGGCCTTCAACACGAGGACATTTTCATGGTTCAAAATGGGCATTCCTGGACATTTCAAACTGGGTATTTCGTCATTTTATGTTACAAACGCCCAGTTTGAAGATGCCTGGCGATCGGCGATTTGCTACCCGCCATTCGGGCTCTACATGTACCCCGGCCTATCTCCGTGCAAAGATTGGTCGAAGGTGTAGGGAAAAACTAACAATTTTAGGCAGAAATAGCTCTTAATCAGGGTATGTAACCTATTTATGGATCTAATTACGCCATAATTAACTACCTGCCCGCCAAAATAGGTGAAATGCACAATAGTAGTATTGTGTATTCATCCTTACCCGCAAAGTTTGCGGCAAACCGGCAGCAAATCTGATCGCGATTGAACGACGCTCGCAGCAATCACTCCCATAAATTATAAGAGCATGTACCGGTAATAATAATTTGACCATAAAACCACCACGTTCGCCGCCCCCAGCTGGACGCGTCAGTTCATCACCACGTAGGACCCTATCTTTACATCGCACGCTCCGCGACTGCCAATAGAAACGCTTGCACCGGAAAGCCAACTTTGTAGCTAATACATGTATTAATATTTTATATATGCATACTTCTACTGTATATATTACACTAGTTCAGGAGGGAGCTCCGCTTTTTGCAAAAATATGCCTATGCAAAAAATTTGGAAAAAACTATTGCAAAACCCCCGGTAGTACAACGAGTTTACATGAAAATGGTATGTCCGAATGCCCGCCAGAACCGTGTACCACTATTAATACAGTCGCTGCAGCTGCGCGACTACACGTTAATCAATGCAATCAGCCTCACCAGTGGTGTAAAGTGGAGAGTCGCCACCAGGCCGCTGTGCTGTTCACGCGCGGCTATCTTCCGCCGCGAAATGGGTCCCCGTCGCGACCACATTGCAATTTGCTGTGCAGCCCTCCGTCCGCATTTTACATGCCCAGCTATGGTTGCGTCGAGATCGTCCATCACCACCTCCTTCAAGGAGTCCTTGGTACACGCTAGTCACGTCGGTGCACAGCCACGGATACATATCGGTGCCCCAGAGTTAGTACATTCGTGTGCGACACGACCCGGTTCATGCCGACTATCGAGGCATCCGCTTCGGGGTTCAGCGGATCGTTCAGTGGCTCTCCGACATGGCAATTGGTGTTGGTGGTCGAGAGAAAATAGAGTAAACAGGTCGGGCGCAACATAAGAAGCGTAAGGTTGATTCGTAGAGTAAGTAGAGGCGGTTGCCTCGCTCGTTGATGCCGTCGCAGTGAGACCAGAGCAATAGGTCGACGGATTGGGTAGGCGGCTGTGTCTGTAGTGACAGTCAACAATTGGTTTCCCGTTCCGGATTAGGCGGGAAACTGCCCAATCCGGAAAGGTGAGGTTGCAAGTATTTTACATAGATGCCGAATGTACTGAGTTACTCATATCTATTAACACGTCTATCGTATTTGTTTTGCAAAGCGACCGCAACTTCTAATTTAACTCAGTATATTAAATGGCGGGCAGCAAATCTAAAAAAGACATATAATGATTTAATCATGAATGATAGGTTTGCTGTCATGACATGACAACACTCGTGACCGCCACGCCGGCCCTCAAGTTTCAAGTTTCCTCCAAGCTCACAACTCGTCTTTTTGGTCCCTACGCCAACATCAAGAATGCGCTTCGCTTACGTCTTATTGGTGGCCGCAGCCACTCTCGTTGCTTCGAGTAATGCACTGACAACGGACGCTGACACTGACAAGCGGTTGCTGAGATCCCACAAGACGGTGGATACCAACGATGCTGAAGAAGAAGAGCGTGGTCTCGACAAATCGACTGTCAAGAAGCTGCCTCAACTCTTCAAAGATATGTACAACCAACCCAGCCGTCTCGACTACATTTTATCTTCGTGGCATTCGGGGCTGCAATCTGTTGACGATGTTGTCGAGTTCATGAAGAAGGAGAACCTGGAGTTCGACGCCATCATGCATTTTGTGGACGCATACAGGAAGTATATCGCCACCCATAAGAGTCCTCTTTAATGACAGTGGGTTACCCATCGTTTTTCTTTTTGGCAACTTTGGCTGTTGTTTGTTATACAGGCATGCTCACCCCTGCAAGTTCTTAGCGGTTTTGCATAGACGCCCGAACTCTAATGTCGGTCACCTATTTTAATATCTCAGTCTGTTATCACGACCCTAAGTGAGTGAAGTCCTGCTGGAGATACACATGTATCACGGGGGACATTGTCCTCAATTGTTTTATGCACACGAAATTGATACTTGATCACAGACCTGCGTAAACTTCAAAGCCGCATCCGAGAACTGGAGAGGGGAGAATCGATGACGCAGACATCTATAACTACATTTTAATGCCTAGTGGTCAATAGCAAGCTTACAATGTAATACAGAAGCTGTGCTGAGCGCGCTACTCTTGATCGGGTATCATTTTATGGCCAAAGTGGTATCAAGTTTTGGCCAATCTGGTATCAAGTTTAGCGTTTGACAGGGATATCAGCTGACTCTGTTGTATCGACTGGGAACCAAGTCGGTGGACTCGGTTCTCATCAGATATATCAGGATATCAGTGATTAGAGGTAACAGATGATCTGTACAGTATTATCAAGGCAAAAACTCAGATGGATACATTCATGTTTTGTACGCCATCTATATTTCAGTTAGCCATTATCACATGTCAATGGGTTTGCTGGTGGAGTCACCCATGGACCAGCGCGAGAACCTGGAGCTGCTGGCGCGCATCGAGCGGCAGCTGCGCGTGCATCCAACGGCCGGCAGCAACCGCAAGGACGCCGACGTCTTCGTGGACGACTGGGCGCCGCCGTCCGCGCAGACGTCGCGTGACCTCTGGACGTTAGTCTTGGACGTGGTCTTCGCCCCATTATGGCTCCGCATCCGCGCGGCCGAGCTGCTGAGCGTGTGCTGCGACATGGCAGACTCAGACTCAGACGACATTGTGAGAATTAATACCCAAGAGACGCATAAACTTCGCGCGATCGTGAGCTCCACATGTCAGGCGACGGAGGAGCTGGACGCCACAGACGCCAAGCAGGCCGACCAGCTCTTCACGTGGCTCGGCTTCCTCGAGCGCGTGCTGCTGGCCACGCACAGCGACGTCTGCGTGCACGTCTTCCAGAACAGCATGTACGCGGGCATGCTGACCAAGATGCTGCGGCTGCTGTCGGCCTGCTCCACCAAGGTCTTCGCTGCCACGACGGTCTGTCTGGGGCTGTTCCATGACCACGAGAGGAAGTGTGGACTCTCGGTGCTGGTCGGGGAGGTGCTGGGGGATATGAAGGACGGCAGGGAGCATCTGAGCGGGGCACTGCTGCACGTCATCAACTCGTGCGGATGTCCGTGTCCGCCGGAGAGGGCCGTACACCTCTGGAACGCTCTGCAGGTATGGAGGAGAAGCGTTGATGATGTGGCTGGTGGTGGGAAGACGTACTGACTGTGTTGCTTGGTGTTGGGCAGTTGTTTGGGGACATTCTGGCCGACGAGACGTCCTCAGCGTTAGTGTTTGTGAACGACTTCAAGGTGCTCATTGATCTCGTGATTCGAGAGTGCACCGATCTCCCGCAGGAGGATGTGACGCGACAGCACTATATGGAGCTGTTGGAGCGGGTTCTGGGCTCGCCGCTGTATCTTCAGACGCAGATGTACCGCAAGCGAGAGCTGTGGGGGCTGCTGGAGTCGCTATTGGATGCGGGCGCACAGGAGGACTCCGTTATGCCAAAGGACGTCATTGACAAGATCAAGCAGATCCTCATGAAATACATTGATCTGCTGGATTGAAGACCGCATGGGGCTGAGAGACACGATAGATGAAGACTAGTGATTTTGGTTAGAGGTACTAGATCGACGAGAAGGAAGAACACGCACATATCATGCTCTTCTCAGATCATCGCTCCTTCCAAGATGGTCTGCTTCGCCAGTCCGAACGAAACGCGGTTTCGCAAGGTTTCCAAGAGAGCGGAGGCGTGTACGCGGTACATGCCGTTGTGGGATAAGGATGAACTGGTCACTGCAGCAACCTCCCTCCAGCTTGAGCCTGCTCTTACCTACGAGAAGATCTAAAAGCGCTTCGCCATATTTGGTGACGTGGCTCGTGGCTGTCTCACATTAGACGAACATGTGGTATCGAATCGGATCCACGATCTCGAGGACGCCCTCGTTGGCACGGACTCCCTGAATATGATAGAAGGATTGGCCAAAGCGAGGCGAGGAAGGCCTACGCATCATCGGATCTGTCACTTTCAGCCCAAACCTGGTCACCCCGAACGATTCGATGTCCAAATTGCATCCAAGTTTGTCTCTCTCCGAGTGCTGGAGAAGATCAGCTCTCGCCAATAGATGACTCGCTTTCGTACCTCCACGGAATTCTTAAAGGAGTAGCATCCGATGGGCATCTATTTGAGATGAAGATCCACGAGCTACTGATGCGTGGTGGTGATATTGAGACCGAGTGTATCTCCTCCGACCGCAAGCTTCTGAAAACCTTCACGTGCCAAAGAAGCGAGGAATTTTACTTCTTTGACTCGAAGGATTTGTCCAGCGCTACCCTTCGAACGGGGCCGTACCATATTCCGCGTGCAGCCAACTACGTGTCGATTGAATCGTTTTACTACCCGCTTGAAGACGACAATCTCAAGGAAATTCTACTGTTCCAGATGAACGCGTCGCGGATTAACGAGAACGATATTGTGGCTTTGCTAGAAGTCATCGGGTTGATGGATGAAGCGCTGGCCCACCCGGAGACTGTAGCGTTAATTTTTTTCGGTGCTGCAGATAGTGCGCCGGAAATCAAGCGCCAGCAGTGCGCTTTGGATCTCGAGGCATTTGAAATGCACCAGGAACAAACGAAACAAATGCTGGTTCGCATGCCGCAGTACGTGTGGAAGGTGTAGGACGGGGCTGAGACTTCGTCGCAAGGCGGTGGATGCTGCATATGGCCTTGCTGGTAGCTGCATATAAAGTCGTGACACATTTGAATGGATTAGTTGGCGGCGCAACCCGACTGTACTTGTTGTGCTAGTGCAATAGCACAACAGGGAAACGATATTAATTTTGCTACTCGACCGTGTGTAGTATCGTATACTACGTATGATTCGCGCTGTATTGACCTCGAAGCGTGCGAACACGCTAAATGCTCACAGATGTAGATGCAGTGACTCCGCTGCGTTCTGACGGTCACGCTCGCTCGTACGTTGAATGTGGACCCATATCTGCCACGTCTGTAAGTCAAAACAAAAACTCTGAAGCACAGAAATTCAAGGACCGGTGACTCTCGAAGACTTTGTCACCATGAATCTGTTTCGGCGACCAGCATGATGTTGCTGAATGGTACCTCCCGTTGCAAATACGACGTCCACTTTCTTGAATTTCTGTGCTTCAGAGTTTTTGTTTCCGTGGTTTCAGACTCCCAGCCAATTTATTTGCTGAAGAGATGGAAATGTCAAAGTTGTGCTGGCTAATGACAACCACAGTCGGTTTGCCTTTACCTTAGCAGTTAGATCCAAGCTGGGATAAGCCTAGCGATAGCTAGTCCTCGAGGGTAGTGTTTCGTGCTAAGGGAGCAACCACTAATTTTGGTTACTTTCCTACTTAATGGGTAACGTAGTCCGGCAATTCGAATCAACTATTTTACGAAGCTGGCCGTCTTGAGGTTTGCTGTCCGCACATGCTTGTCTTTCTCATACTCCATCAACAAAACCACGATTTCCCCTAGCTTCGCGCAGCTCGCATCCTCCATTTCAGGCGTCAGATCCAATTTTGTTTGTTCTCTAAAATTCTTGAAGTTTTCATCAGAGTCCTCCCATTGTTGACGCGATACGTCATTAGTCGAGTTCAGCGCACTTGGTGTACGAAGCGACCGGCAGCGACAGTCGTGGGTATCTGTGTAGTGCCGAAGTGCTTCTTGAAACCCTTCCTCCAGCATATCAACTTTCTTTGCGGTAGCCTCCTCAAGCTTTTGAGCTTTCTCCGCGTACTTCTTCTCCAGCTCGCGCTTATCTAGCAAATGTTGCAGCTGGAATTCTTGCCGTAGCCGGGCGTACTCCGCGTTAACAGCTTCGATCACCTCTGTCTGGATCTTGGTAGGAATGGGTTTCTCGCAGCTTTCACCGCCCTGAGCAAAGCTCGCCTTACGAGAAAACGGGCGAATCGACTTGGACAGAGAAAACAGCGGCAAGCCCTCCGCCTGTGTCCGGGCGTACAGCGCATGAAGCTGGTCGAGCTGGATGCTCTGCTCCTCTTGCTTCAGTCGGCTGGCAAGGAGCTGCTCCTGCAGAATTGCATTGGTGGTGGCTAGTTGTCGAACGAGTGTAGCGATTTGCGGGTTCGTGCGGAGAATTGCATCCACCTCCGTCCACTTTGTCTCTACTCCGTCAACCGGTCGGCGTCTTAGAGCGAACAATGATGTCGCAGACGCTTCCGAGTCTCCACGCGCCGCTACCAGCCGCAGGAGCCGCAGCAACACAAACTTTCTCCGTTTACCCCGTCTCCCCGCCAGTTGTCCATGCAACTGCTGCAGCGAGCACACTTCCTCTCCGTCTACTGCATGCAGAATGTCCCCCACTCGGATCTTGCCACACGCCTCTGCCGGCCCGACGTCCCTCGGCCCCAACCTCCGAAACGACTGCACCACCAGCACCTGTCCGCCTCCGTCCTCCAGCGTCTCCAGCCCCACACTGAGCCCAATGCCGTGTGCATCCGTCTGCAGCAGCACGTCCAGATACTGCATCGGCCGTCGCCCCGTCATTCTTCCAGCTGCCTCCTCCTCCTTCTTCTCTGCAGCCTCCACCTGTTCCTCCACGTCGGGGAGACACTGGTACGTCACCTCGAACTTCTTCTTCCCCGCTGCAGCCTCCGGTTCGGCCTCCACCTCCACCGGAAGCTCCGCGTCCTGCGGCTTCGTGGCGCCTCGGTCTCCGTCGTCCGCGCTTGGCTTCTGCCCCGAGGTGTCCGCTCTGCTGCTGCTGCGCCAGTCCATTGCGGAGCGCAGGAAGTCCAGCCCCGTCTTGGGCTTCGCAGCAGACGACGGCGCGTCGCTCTCCATCGAGGAGCTCCCGGTCCGTTGACACGCTAAAAACTGATGAAAGATCGGAGGCACGCGACGTTTCGACCTCCGAATTAGCCTCCGATTTGTAACTCGCAAGGTGTGTTTTAGAGCCCCCCACCAGCCAAAATTCCAAAAGCGACAATGAAGGAGGTCTCCGGCGCGGAGACGTCGTCGCCGGACGCGCACATGTACATGCAGATCCAGTCGGACTGGGCGGACGCTGGTGCATCCTGCTGGCTAGACGTCTACAAACGCACTGTGCAAGTTGCGGCGTCCAACTCCCAAGAACTCGCTCAGAGCGACAGTCCGACGGCCGAGGTGCACTCCAGTCCGAGCTCGCAGTACCAGGTGCCGCTCTCCACACCCTCGCAGGCCTCTGGAGCGCCGCATCTGGTGCAGATCCTGGGCCGAGAAGACTCGTGGGTCGACGTCCAGGTGGAGCTGAAGACCGCGACGCCTCTCAGGCAACTGCGCACAGTGTTCCAGGCCCCAAACGAGACGGTGGACGTGCCCGTCGTTGAAGCCTCGGAGGCCACCGGGAAGCCCCCGTCCGCGCTGCTGCAATTGCACGCGGTGGACGTGTCCCAGGACGAGCGATTCGTGGTGGTCGGAGGCTCCGACGGGGTCTGCAGGCTCTGGGACAGCCAGAACAGGGTGCAGATGCTGCCGTTGGAGGGCCACGTGACGGACGTCACTTGTGCCCGCTTCTTCCCGAGCTCGCAGGTTGTGCTCACAGGGTCGCTGGACTTTACGCTGAGGATCTGGAGCATCCATGGACGTTGTGTTACGGTGATGAAGGGGCATCGAGGAGGGGTTGAGGACGTCGCCATTGTTGGCCGAGGCAGGAACGTGCTGTGTAAGTGAAGAGTGCGGCGTGGAAGACACGTTCCTTGTATCGTGGGGTGTTGACTGGTGGGTGCGTTTGGTGTGTGTTGTAGCTTGCGGAACGGATGGGCTGATCCAGCTGTGGAACTGCGGGACGCAGGACGTCATTGCTAAGTGGGCGAACGATGACCAGAGTCCCGTGCACTGCCTGTCGGTCATGGACGACACTGCGCAGCTTCTAGCGGAGGGGGACTACCCGCCCAATACGAGTGACAATGAGGCCGAGACGGACGGGAAAATACTATTTGCTGGACTTGACAATGGAGAGACGCTCGGCGTGGATATCCGTGCGCGAGGAGCGGTACGCTGCAATGTTTATGAAAGTTAATGTGGTCAGTGGGTAAACGCTGACCCGGGTTGCCTGTGTCTATTGGACAGGTTTTAAACGTCGAGGGACTTGCGGGCTCCATTATTTCGTGCGCTGCAACTACTGCTACTGCGTCGCTGCCTATGCTGTTCACTGGGAGTGAAGATGGCTTGCTGACTGTCTGGGATCTACGCCACACCGGGTACGTTTGACTCGATACCGTCCACCAACATATTTCTGTGTGCACTAACCAGTTTGTTGGCTGTGAAATGCAGTTCTCCCTTGCACACTTTGTCCCGGAGCTCATCGCCAATTCACAGTATCGCGGTGTCGGCGCCATCAGCGGATGACCCAGCTTCCACTGGTAGCGTGTGGACTGCCCATGGTGACGGTGCATGCAGCAGTTGGAACAATCTTGGCGAAAAGCCGTTCGTGTCCACGGAACTCACCGGTCCGCAGTACGATGCCGTGCGCGGGGTCGCCATTGGAGGTCAAACCGGTCGCTTATTCAGCGCCTGTCGTGATGGGCGTTTGCGTGAGTATATCCCGCATGTCGTCGCGTGAATGAGTCAGCAGTTATTGCTTGTGCCGTCAGTCCCACCGAGGTCGAAGAGACGAGTTGACGCTTCTCTTTTTGGTCTATTAATTCAAAGCTGCTAACGAGAACAAGAACTGCTGCTAAGTTTTCAGCTGGCAGACTGCGGTGTCGACACAAAATGGTTGGTCTAATGTTACAAAGCGTCCGTGTTCTCGTCACACATGAGAGGCATTGGAGACCATGCCTGTTGAGTTGAAGTACTCCTTGCTCTCTCGTCGCACAAGCTCTACACCTGACACGGAGGTCAGCGTCTTGGTTCCTGATGCCGAGACGCCTCTCTCGTCCTTCATGTGGAACTCCGGGACGGTGTCGCGGCTGTGTTTGCTATTGCTGTCTTGACACTGGATGTCGCTGCCGCCCTCCAAGTCCGAATTCGTGGTAGGCACGCGCTGGTAGCCCTTCAACTTGGAATTCCGTGCATCTCCTGCGGCTTCTGCCGTTGTGTGCTTGATGTACGTGTAGAAGAGCATTCCGCAAGTGGCCACGACGAGGCCGAACACATTGAGCGCGATGAGCTGGTCACCAAAAATGAAGACTGCGAGCAGCACTTGCGTGACGTCTTTAAAGCTGCCGGCGATGCCCAAGGACAGCGCCGACGTTTTCTTGACCAGCAAAATCTCGATAAAGATGAGCACGAACGCCAGGCAGCCGCTGATGAAGATGAACACGAGTGACATCATCAGCAGCTGCGAGTCCAGCAGGAACCGCGACGTCGCGTAGTCGCTCGCCTCGGAGAACAGCGCGATCGGGAGCAGGCCGATCGCGCTCGCGGGCGACACGTAGTACACCACTGCCAGCACCTTGTTCCTGGGCGCTCCGTTGCTGTCCTCCATGGCCTGCAGCAGCGACTGGGTGAGCACCCACCGCAGCGTCCCGATGACCGACGCCGCGAGCACCAGCACGAAGCCGTAGAGCACGAAGTGGGCGGACCCGTAGCTGGCCAGCCCGATGCCGCTCGAGATCAACACGATGACGCCAAACAGCGGCCAGGACGGGCGCTGGTGGCCCAGGCAGATGGAGAAGAGCAGGTTCCACACGTTGCCGCCCGACTTGACCACCGTGTAGAACGTCACCGTGATGTAGAACAGCGACAGGTTGGACAGCATGATGTCCAGCGCCGTGCACACGCCGATGGGCACCGCCAGCTTCCAGTAGATGCTCGAGGGCAGCGCGCTCATCGAGCCGCCGCCGCCGCCGCTCGAGCAGCGGTCGATGACTCGGGACAGCAGGCACTTGACGAACATGTTGATGCACGTCATGGTCGTGGCGAACGGGTAGCCGCCGCCCGCCCACACGCGCAGGAACCACTTGTTGAAGAGCGTCATGCCGATGCTGACCGCGTACCAGAGCACCACGAACACGCTCACGTCCAGCGCGTGCAGCGCCACGGGGAACGGCACGAACAGGCCCAGCACGCGCACGCGCTTGCGGCGGCGGCGCGTCTTGGCCAGGTACCAGCCCAGCAGCCGCAGCCCGAGCGCCAGAGACAGCATGAAGGAACACGTGGCCACCAGCGCCGCCGTCTTGTCGTCGTTGCTGGCGAGGGCCGACGCCGCCAGCGTGGGCAGCGGCCCGCTGGCGCCGTCGCTGTCGCCCGCCTGTGCCATCGCTTGGAGTAATGGTCAACGACTGGGCGATACGGTACTGTAGTGAGGGAGAGCTCGCACTGTAGGTAGAGTCCGGGATAGGTAAGTTTCGCTTAAGTACGTGTTTGGAGAGCGCTGATTGGCGCATAAAGTGGTAACGGCTTTTTGGCTGTTCGCTGACGTACGTGTCTGGTAAACTTCAACATGCCATCAAACCGACCGATAACTTGGTGCTGTGCTGCGGTTCTCCATCATTTGTTGGGTTCGTTCTCTATCAATAATGGGGAATCCGGCTTCTCCATCGATCGTGGCGTTATGATGGCTTCGGTCTGAGGTGGTGCCCCGCTTTCTGGCGGTGAGTGGCCAGCCGCTTGGCCGACGTGTAGCTTTTCCTGCAGCCGTCGACGCCGCACTCCAGTCGGCCAGCGGCGCTTTCGGACGCGTGGCGTTCTCTCACGTGCGCGTTGAACTTGTGCAGGCCGGTGAACGACGCTCGGCAGGAAGGCTCGGCGCACGTAAACCGCTTGTGCTGGGCCAGGTGGACTTCCAGGTCGTTCGCCGACTTGAGCACCTGGTCGCAGCCGCAGCACGAGCAGATCAGCGGAAGAAACGTGCTTGCTCTGCCCGAAGACGGTGCGTCGTTGTCGTCTTCCTGGCCATTGTTGGACTGTCCGGTTTTGAGCGCTCGACGCTGCAACCGTCGCAGTCTCCGCATCACCTTCCACCGCTCCAGGTACATCTGACGCCAGTTGTGCTCGTACGTCTCACCATGGCGGCACTCCACTGGTGCAGGAGGCAAAGTACTTGGCTTTTTGCCTACAGGGAGGCCCACTCGCATGTACAGTGGGCGCCACAGCGAGGCATGGTGGCTGATGTGTGCAAACGTGCGGCACACGAGGGCCATCCGGCAAAGCCGCTTCGCGCTCATGAATGAGCACACACGCTCCATAACGTCAGGAAGCAGCAGCACATCAAACGAACGCTCGAGTTGCTCGGGATCCACAACATTATTCGTCACTTCTTCGGTCCGTCGGCGCTTTCGTGCTTGCACTATTAATCCATGTTCGTCGGTCGGTTCTGTGAGCGGTATCGGTGCTATCAAGTGCGGCTTGAGCAAAGTTTTCATCTGCGTGAACAGCGAGAATGACGCTGGCTTAAACGCAAAGCGTTCCTCCCATGCTTGCCACGCAGCAACTCGCTCTTTGAACTCCTGCTCGGTTTCATTATCATTTTCTTCAGCCTCAGAGACGAAGGACTGCACTTCTTCGTCAGATAGAAACACCCAGTATTTCCAAACCTTGGCAGTCCAGTGCACAGGTGCAGCAACGTAAAAGTCCTCGAACGCGATGTCACTGCATAGCCGCATCTGTACCTGAGCTAGAATCTCCTTGACCCCCGCTGCCTCGGAGCTCACCTCTTGGCGCAAACTATCGACACTTTGGCAACGATGCAGCGCTACGTACACGATAAAAAACACCAGTTCATGCCGCTGTTTCTGCTCCGCCTCAGGATCGTCGGCATTTTGCGGGACAGCCTTGTAGGCAGCGACTAGTACCTCCAGCAACTCCATCACTGACGTCAACGGTACCAAGTCCACATGAGCGCAGAATCCCACAAAAAAAGCCAGCAAGGGCTCTCTGACTTCTTCGCTCGTGTTTACCCGCTCGATAAGCATCGCCACGACATCCGCCGCCAGATCCTTAACAAACATGCAGCCCACTGCTGAAAACACAACGATGCGTTGCGGCACCACGACATCCGTTGCTTGACCTGCTGGAACCGTCATGGAATCCTGGAGTGCACCCAATAGTGCCGGCTTGAGCACTGCATTCGCTCGCCAACTGGAAAACGAAAAGCCTTGCAGTCCTGTGAAAAATTTCTCGAGCAGTTGGTCATCCAAATGCGCCCCCGTTTTGCTGTCATCCTTCGCAGCAACTAAGCTGCCCAGCAGCTTGTCACTTGCCAACCTCAACAAGCGCGTCATCAGTTGCGTCACCTCGCTCTGGTTCTCCTTGTCGCCTCTGTGCAGTTCCTCCACCAACCTCCACAGTCCTGTAACCTGTGCAAAATCACAATTGGCCCGGTGCCTCTTCTGCTGCAACTGTCGATGCTCCTTGAGCACTTGCTGGAACACGTCCGGGAATCGAAGTCCCATCAGCGCCGCGAACGGCAGCAGCGCCGACCACACCGGGAAGCACGTCATGGCGTGGGACCTGGGCTTGGGCTGCATCGGACGCCACTTGCAGGCGTCTGGAGCTTGTCCGAGGCGCTGTGCACACGGCGCCAGCAGCGCGTCCAGCAGCACGTGCAAGGTGAGCTCTACAGCCGAGCAATGCCTTGCACTGTCCTTACTAAAGGTCTCCCCATGCGCGTCCTGTCTCGCCAGCCGCACCAATTGCTGACACACCAGCGCCGAGACGCCGCTCTCGCGCGCGCTGCGACTGAGCCACTGGGCATCTGCGTGTCGGAAGGCGCGGCGCACTGCGGATGACGGCGGCGGCGCATTGGCTGGCAGGAGGGCGTCCACGAAGGCGCAGAGCTCGGGCAGCTGCCGCCGGATCTCGCGCTGCGGGCGCTGCAGCAGCTCCGAGGCCGCGACCTGCTGCGTGTACACGTGCCGCGCCGAGACGCCTACGCAGTCGTTCAGGCGCTGGAGCAGGGCGAGCAGCTCCCGCTTGGGGCGCAGCTCTCGGCGCGGCATGGCTGGTTTGAAAGGGTGCTGGGAAGTGGCAATTGTGTACCGTGTTTCAGTATGTCCACCAATCTACTGACGACCTTTCCGCAAAGCACTGATTGTATTGTCGCGCCACCACCATCAAAAGTCAAACTACATCAGGGCAATGCATGCGCGGGATTATGGAGGAGTGGCGGGTGGACCCCATTGACCGACGACTTCAACATCGATCAACAGGCTTCAGCGAGAATTTAAGGCAGGAAGCTTCGCGATGAACATCCATCGCTTCGGCCCGCGTTTCACCACATCTAACTTTCCAGTCGCACCTGAAGGCTTGGCATTGAAGCAAGTCGACTGGAATATGATAGAGATGCCAGCCTCACAAGAGTTGCTTTGACGGGCTTGAAGAGAGAAAGATGGGGGGCGGATGAAGCTGTGGCTTGAACTGCAGCGTCCGACAGCACCTGGAGATGAATGTGCCACCGAGTGCGGCTAGTGCTGTCCTAAATCTTCCCATGGCGACCACGCCAGAATCTACATCTATGAAACGCGGGCGCACGGCTCGCCCAGAGTTATTACCCTAATGGATTGCTGAAATCAGAGAAGTTGCCGTTGCTTTCTGCACCAGAATGCTTGTTGCCACACACACAACGTTCCAAGCGCTCGAAGGCTGAAGAAAGAGCGGATTCCCGCGGAGCGACAAGACAACCAACTTGAGCGTGGATGAAGATGAAAGTATCTTTGACCGGGACGCATGCACTGGGCTCCTTCAATCCTTTGGTGCCTGGCCAAGCTCTCGTTAAGAAGCGAGTTCATGTTGCCAAGGAGCGCCAGGTCGGAAATAGCGACTAAGGCCATGTCGTCGTCTACGGTGCCACTCCAAGCAGCATTTTCCCTGTCCGTCCGTTTCTTCAACGCTGTCAACGGAGCTTTTTGGTTTCTGGTTTCTGATGCATCGTCGAATCTCGAGTGGTTAAACGCCAAGTCGGTTTGATCTACTGGTAAGTCGACTGTCTGGCGACGCCGAGTTCTCAACGGATACCGTGCGACTAGCACCTGTAGTCAAGTTACAGTCGTTACTCTGCGCTCCAGCACGCCATGCATTGCAAAGGCAGTCGGTCGCCATACTGGTGCTGCTCAACGCTACCAGTAACCGCTCGTGTTGATCAGCTTCAGAAACTCTTGTGTGGGAATAACGGACTTGAGCCCGACAGCTCCATCTCTCTCGCTTGGCAGTTCGCAATTCCCCGGCGCAGCACCAGAGCCCACCACCACCACCCAACTCCCACGAGTACCAGCCACCTGCCACCATGCGGGTCTATTCACTTCTCACGCTTCTGGCGTCGCTGCAGGCGGCACGAGCCCAACACCAAGCTGCTCCTCACAGCCAAGCGGAATGCTACGAGATGCCCGTGGTGGTCGTCTCGGCGGTGGACCGGAGCTTCCCGGACCCGACTTGCAACCAGCTGCGCTACCCCGCAGACGACTGCCTCAAGGATGTCGTACAGACCCGTGTCGAGGTTGTCGACAACGCCGACGGGACGCTGAACTGCATCAACGGCGAGCGCACCGCCGTGTTCGAGCACTCCCGGACCAACTACCGCGGCCAGTCGAGTCTCTTCTTCGCCAAGCACCAGTTCAACGTCAAGTTCCCCGAGGACACGCCCTTCCTGGGCATGGTGGAGAACAAGGCCTTCGTCATGAACGGCCCGTTCCTCGACTGCTCGCTGCTTCGCAACCACTTGGCGCATTGGCTCTACCGCTCCACGGGTCGATATTCGGTCAAGACGCGGCACGCCGTCGTCTACATGCGCACCGAGCCGGCGCAGGAGAAGCCCAGGTACGTGGGGATCTACCTGCTGCTGGAGAAGCCGACGTACGACAAGAACCACGTGAACCTCGCGTCGATGGACGCGTCGTGTGCGGCTCGTGACCCCAAGGTGCTGAACGGAGGCTGGGCGTGGTCGAACGACCCGCCGAGCTACGGCTCCTACTCGCCCAACATGGTCGTCGACCAGTACCAGAACGAGTTCGGCATGGGCGAGCGCCCCTTGCTGGCCCACCCGAGCGGGTCGTCGCTTTCGCAGCAGATGCGGGATGCCTTCGTGGACACGGACACGGGCTTCTTGCCGCAGATGTACCGTGCGCTCTGGAACAACATGACGGCGCCCTTAGAACTCCAGAAGCACTTGGACTTGGGCTCGTTCGCCGACTACCTGCTGCACACGGAGATGTCGCTCAACGTCGACGCCTACCGACGCAGCACCTTCTTCTTCAAAGACCGCGACCAGCCCATTAACGCCGGACCCGTCTGGGACCTGAACCTAGCGTACGGCAACGGAGCGCGGCGCAACTTCCAGGACTGGATCTACCCGCAGTACACGTACTGGAAGCGGCTCATGTGCCACTCGCAGCTCGCGTCGCTGGTCATTCAGCGCTGGAAGACGCTGCGTGGCATCAACATGCAGAAGGCGGACGACCCCGTCTTCGGTGTCTGGAGTGACGAGTCGATCACCAAGTTCCTGGACGCCAGCTCCGCGCCCGTGCACCGTCAGCTGGCCAAGTGCCGCGGTGGTGACTGGCGTACCGACGTCGTGCAGTGTGCGGCCGTGGACTTGCAGACTTGCAACGGCACGTACGCTGAGCGTGTGGACGACCTGCGCGACTCCGTGCTGAACCGCGCTCGCTGGATGGACGAGCGGATCGAGCAGCTCTACAAGCCTCTGGACGCTCTCACGTGCTCGGGTGTTGGTGAGATCCCAAAGTACAATTGCGGCCTCGACGGGAGCGACGACGGCTGCCTCAATGACGCTGAGAAGTACTACAACGCCGTCACGTTCCCGCCCGTGCGGAAACCGTACTCTGGCCCGTCCTGCGAGGAGATTGTCGCCAGCGGCGCCGATGCCCCCAAGGATGAAGAGTCCGCAGACGAGATCAGCCTGTACGAGACGGCCTCGGTCGATTACTGCTGGAAGTCTGCGGGCATTTACGTGTACCCGCAGCAGAAGGGCGTCAAGGACAAGACGCTGACCAAGTTCTGCAGTGGCTACGGCTTATGCTCGGAAGGCCCCGGAGCGACGTGCAATTGTTCGGATGCGATTGAGGTCGAGCACCCTTCGTGCCGCCGTATCGATGCCGAGAACGAGCACTACATGCGTGAGCAGCAGCGCATTGCCGCCGCTGCTACTGCAGTCAAGGTATCAACGATTGCAAGTGTTGCGGACACCCAAATTGCAAGCACCGAGTCCAGCGAGAAGAACGCTATGCAGAGCAACCGCTCCCCTCTGTCGGATGCGATGGCTGTGGTTGCGGCGGCTGCTGCTGGCATAGTGCTGATGGTGCTGGGTACCTGGTTGGTGAAGGAGCACGCTCGTCGTCGCCGCCGCCAGCACCTGAGCGAGTACACTCCCGTTCACTATGGGAGCGTCGAGCACGCTCGGATCTTCACCCCGCAGCAGAACCTGTAGTTAGCGGTAGGACCCGTACGCTAGTTGATCGATAAGTGGCTGGATGACGACGAAAGAATGGAGTCATGTTCGCACTCATTGGGCTAAGACTTGTCTCGTGCATGTAGCTGTGTATGCTGTCATCTAGCAGTGGAAATGTTACCTCCAAAACGATCAATTGAACTCGCGCTGCGCGGTTTGAAGACGGTAGAGCGCCTCGGCTGCACTTGGACGGTCGGAAGGCATTAGAGACACACAAGCGTTGCCCAGTTCCACAACATCCGCGGCGTTGCGGCTGGTTGGAGCGGAGAATTCCACGCGCAGTTCGCCCATGGAGACCTTCGTCAAAAGGGCTTCGTCAAAAGGGCAGCTCCGCCAGCACTCACCGAAAGTGAACATGTCAGCCTTTTCGTTGTAGAGCCCTCATCCACAGAATTGTGCCGATCCCCACGGTCGTAGCGCCGTCCACACGCTCTTGAGAAAGTTGAATCCTGCTAAGACCGATTCCCAGCATGTTGTTCTCACTCTTGGCCAGCAGTTCAGTAATGCACTGTTGATACCATATCGATGGGTAAACTTGGATGGAAACGCGTGATTCTGTCTAGCGTATGATTAACTCGCACAAAAAGCGATGCGTGCTCTTCCGAGATGAGTTTCCATTAATTGACGAGAATGATATCCGAGCCAGTGTTGACACGGTTTGATTCTTACCGAACATTATTTTCTCGTTGGGTAATACGCGCCAGCGATGGAACAGCGAATAGAGACTGAAAGTTTTACCCCAATCCAACGTTCTTTGAACGGCAGCCCCTGCAATTAATTTTCTTGCTACTTCACTGACACAGGAGCGTCAACCTGCTACTCAAACACAAAATGTTCATTTTACCCCGTGAGCTCAACTGGTCGCGCACTCCTGGATAGCCTGGTGGTCTCCGCCAGACTGGAAGACCAGACGAACCATGTTGTGCATTGCGCCCTCGAACGAAACTGCAATGTCATCCATTTGGCTTTGGTTTCTCGTTATGATATCCTCCAATTCAGCTTCCGTCGGGGTGTTTTCCTTGCCGCTGGTTGGGCTCCACAATCGAATAACATTCTCGATTCCGCTCGTCGCCAAACACGCATCAAATGGATGCGGCTGAACACAGTTCACAATATCCGCATCCGCTTCAATTGCGTTCACCAGTTCCCCGGTTGCCTTGTCCCACACCAACGCACGCCCATCATCGCTCCCCGCTATGATGTAGGCGTCATTCTTGCCAAAGAAGGCAGCCTCTTTGATATCCGTTTGCACATTGCAATATCCAATGTAGCGTCGGAGGACGTCGCAATTGACCGGCGTGCTGTTCACTAAATTGCCCTCCCAGAAGCCGTCATCATCGTCCGGCAAATCGTCTCCAGGGATGTCGTCCTGGTTGCCATGGGGGGCTTCTCCATCGCTATCACTTGAATTATCCTCATCCGACGATCGATACAAACGGGAGGTACGATGCACTGCACGCCCATCCCGGTCAGCCGATGTAGTTCCGTTCAGAAATGGGATAACGTCCGACTCGTGGCCAGGATATTTTTCTTTGTATCGTCGAGCCTGCCACTTGGCTTGTAGCTGCCGCTTCCCTTCATTCAGCGCCTTAATGTACGTTAATTCCACCTCCCGATCATTCGGGTCGAGCTCCAGCGCCTTCTTGCACTGCACGGCGGCCAGGTAGCTATCTGCGTTCCACGATCTTCCCAGATAGGCCTTCGCACAGTCGTGGTGGAGTTCTTTGCGCTGCGTTGCAGTCATTTCTGTCACGCCGCGCGCACCGCAGGCTAGATTCAGCGACCTCAGCGCTCGCGTATATTCCCTCCCCTCAAGTGCTTCCCTTCCTTGTTCATGTAGCATCTGCACTCCTTCCAAATGCAAGTCCAGCGGCAAGAATGGTTCATCCATGTTCGCCCCGTTCAACCACGCGAGCGGTTGAATCTGGGGTTCACTCTTGTTGTCCTTCTTGAACACAACCGTCTCGTTCGACCCCACCTTGAACAGGTAAATGTGGTCGTTGTGGTAATTCGCGAGGATCTCGGACCCGTCACTGCTGAACTGGATGCTCGTGCCATGACTTTTATCGTGAAAACTCTGCGCTTTGCTGTCACAGAACGCGTCCAAGTGCAAATGTGGGGGCGCGAAAACCTCCACGGGCGTCGTCGCGCCCGCACTTCTCGCCGACGAGATGTGCTGCTGCACTCTCAGCATGCGTCGATCGTACATCCTCGTGTAGAAGTCTCCACAAGCCAACGCGACCTTCGTCGGGTCCAGCGGATGCGCCGTCATGCCCATTCCCCTCAGCACTCGGCCGTTCCTGTCCCTGCCCAAGTTGATCAACACCCCCGACGCGTCGGGGGTCTCGCAGCTCCCGCCGGCTTTGGGCAGCGCGCGCAGGTCGAACTGGTACACGAGTCCGTCCTCCGCTGCGGTCCAGAAAACTTTGGGCACGGCCCACGAGCTGCCGATGTCTTTGACCCGGTCTCGGTGGACGCGGAAAACCTTGGACGAGTCTTCACGGAACGGCGCGTAATGGATGCGGACGCCATTGTCCATGGCCCCGGAGGCCAGAACGTGGTCGTCCGTGCCCGGGACGAAGCACACGGCGAAGATATTGAGCGTGTGGCCCGACTGGATCACCTGCTGCTGCTTATGCTGCTCATAACTCCATATGATCACGTTATGATCGTCAGATCCGGATGCCAGCAACTGGCCGCTCTCGTTCCACTGGAGCGTGTTGACGCAGCCCTCGTGGCCTTCGAGCACGGCCTCGCACTGGAGGCGGCGCACGAGGCTGCCGTGGCCCTGACAGGCGGCGTCGATGACGCGCGCGTTGCCGCGCACCTCGCGCTCTTGCAGCAGACGCGAGAGCCCCACGGGCGAGTGGCTGTACTTCCAGTAGCGGCCGGGGCGCGCGCGCGGCGGCGGCGCAGGAGGGCGAGAGACCTCCATGGCGAATTGTTCTTCTGCGGAATGCTGTACTTGGCGTTTGTATGGGAAGCGGCGGCTTCAAGATTGCTAGGAGGGCGGTAAACTGGCGGTACTGCGAAAACGTAGCTACATATTTGGAGAAGTAGTTACTCACCCGTTGCAGTTGCGTCGTGCACTGTCCTCAGATGGTCACATTCAGCCCCACCGCGACAAAGTCTTCCAGCACAAGCGTCAACCTTTGCCCGAACTAGCACTGCAACACGCCATCTTGTTAGCACGACCCGCGACAAGTGCAGCCCAGCAGCTAACGCCAAGATACATCGCTGCCTTGATCGAGTAACAGCCTTTGTTTGCATTTGCCCGGGAGCGGTTCCCTTGGCACCTTGGCGTATCCGTGCGGAACTTGATAGAAGAGCCAAACTCCAGCAGCTATTGCCGCTGCAAGATACATTTGCTTCAAATGTGTGTTCCATCACACATACAATACACTTTTGCCCTTTTCCGACGAACCAATCACGTCTTTTTGACTCGTCCCTAGCCGGTCATAGCTCAAGATGCTGCGCTCGACCCGCCTGCCACACGGCGCGCGCTGGCACGCGGTGCGCTCCTCGTGGGGGCGACAACTACCGCTGCTCGCCAAGCTGCTGGCCGTGCTCTCCGTGGTTTGCTACTTCTTCTGGAACGTGACGACCCTCGCCACGCTCGTGCAGTCGGGGGCGCCGGCGCTGCGCTCCGAGGACCCGCGGGGCGTCGCCCAGGGTCTGCGTGACGCCTTCGCTGGCATTCTAGCGACCCGAGATAGTGAGGAGGCCTGGTGGCTGCGGCCCGAGACCTACCGCAAAGACGTAGGGATATGATCGTGATATGATAACGATATGATCGTGATATGAGACTGACGAGGTATGATGCAGAGTGGCTGCGATTTCTCGGCGGCGGTGGCGCTGTTCAAGCCCGAGGAGCTGGAGCTCAATTGCGCCAACATGGACCAGCTGGACGTGGGCGAATTCGTCGGCAAAGGCTTCTGGAGAGAAGTGTACAAGACCAAGTGGAATGGTGAGGAGCCTACTTTTTAACGGTGGTCATTAGCATCATATTGATTTTGTTGACATGTTTTTGTTTTGTTTTGCTGCAGGACGTGACGTGGCGGTGAAGCGCGTAAAGGAGGATCTGCTGAGTCGACTGGACATCATTCCTCGCCATGTGGAGGAGTGCGCGTCCATTTTTTCAATACGCAACGAGCCGAATATCGTCGGGCTCGTGGGTTGGTGCAAGACGACGGTGGTGGTGGACTACATCCCGAACCAGCTCGACACGCTGCTGTTCGAGTCCGAGGAACCGGTTTCCGTTCATCGCGCGTTGAAGCTTGCTCGTGACGCTGCTCGAGGTGTTGCACAGCTGCACAACGCTCCTGGTGGCCCTTTCGTGCATGCGGACCTACAAGCTCGACAGTTTTTGATCGACGGCAACGATACCTTGCAGTTGAACGACTTTAATCGTGTCAAGTATACGGGGCCGCGCCTGGTGAACGGTGTACCAATGAGCGAGAAGTGCACGTTTGAGACTTCAGTAGCGAAAGGCAAGTGGCGGTCTCCGGAGGAGTATCAGCACCTACGACTCGATGAGAAGCTGGACGTCTACAGTTTGTCACTGGTTCTGTGGGCGCTGCGTGCACGTGTGAAGCCGTTTCGGATGCTAGAGAGAGAAGAGGTTTACGAGAAGGTGCCAACGGGGTTCCGGCCGCCGCTGGAGAGTATGAGCGACTACCCCCAGCAAATGCAAGACCTGGTAATTAGAGGCTGGGACACTGATCCGAAGAAGCGGCCGACTGCTACAGAAATGGCTGACGAGATCGATAGTATATTGGAGAGCTACGAAAGCAACAGATAGGACCACTGCGTCCTTTGTGTGCAAGTCCGAATGATAGAAGAACCAACAAGAAGCAAAGCATCTGTGCGAACGTCGCGGTGGCGTCAATAAATTAGTGCTGTTATGGATCTCAAGAGACTACTCCGTGACTACTTCGTGCGTGGTTGCGCTTGCTTGATGTTCAGAGGGTCCTCTTCGAACTCACTGAGCCACCACTGGAAGGTGTGGTTCTTCTCTTGGCAGTAGCTGGTCACGGCACGGGGGCCGACCCGAGCGCGGCACACCGGGCACTGGAACTGGAAGAGCAGCCACTCGAAGATGCACTCGCGGTGGAATGCGTGCTGACACGGGAGTACGATTGATGAGCTCGGTACGAGACAACAGTCTTCATCGGTGCTTTCCAGCTCCACATCCTCCAGACAAATCATGCACTGGGATGTTTCGATCGAGTCCACCGTCGATGTGTTCGAGTGGAGGCTGTCCCGACACTCTGGCTCGCTGCATTTTGAAGCTGCAGCTTGGCAGTTGTCGACAAACACGTGGAGCAGTGAGCGCTTGTTGGCGTCTTGTTGGACGCCGAGGAACTCGAACAAGCTGGTTGATAGGTTTTGGCGAACGTGGAGGCACTTCATCGCGCTACCGGGCAGGAGGACGCAGCGGAGCAAGTACTGCACCACGGTCTCAAACTTGTTCTTACGGTCGGCGATGGTGCGTGCCGACTTGGACATGATCGAGAGGCGCTTCTGGGGGAAACAGGCCCAGAGAAACTCTCGAATGGCTTCGCACGACCCGGAGCACCTGCCATCCTGGCACGTGCACTGGTCCTCGACCTCCTTGGCGAACGACGCGAATTCCGAGTAGCGGTACGACACGCGCCAGGAGTTGCTTGTCGTCACGCTGGACACGTCGCAGTTGTAGACGACAAAGCTCTTTTCGACAGTGGATGATGCCACACGAAACCGCAGCGGAAGCTGCTGGCGTACGGATTGACGAAGCATCTTGATGGCCGAGGAGCTGAGCGGCGGTGCTAGGCCCTGTGGGAGCTGGACAAGTGCGCCGTAGTTCATTGCACACGTAGCGTCGCTTGAGTTGTTGTTGGCTTAGCTGGTAACTTTGTGAATGACCAAGTTGGCGCCCAACGCACCGCGCGAGACAAATTGTCTGTCGCATGTGAAGGGCTCGAACCGTGGGTGGCTGTCGGAGCCCAGCATTCAAACGCAGCACCGCAAAGCCGACGAGCGAGTGTCAAACAACGGCGGCGAGCAAAACACGGCCAGCATTCTTGGTCAGTTTGACGTGCATGTGACAGCCGCTCGCTCTCCAAGCACCATAGACAGCTGATTGGCGAGCTCATTTTCGCTGGTCGCGGTCGCATAGACCCCGAACGAAGCTTCGGAGCCCAAGCGCGAGTGAGGAATCCGCCAAAGTTCGCTAACTACAGGTTCATGTGCTGCGTGAGGAAGCCAACATTTTGGAGGGGTGTTGAGCTAAGAGGTCGTTGCCCAGCACCGGCTTGGCAATCGTGAGCTGGGCGGCTCGAACGGTTTGGACGATCGACCCGGTGCGCACTTCACGATCGCCGGCACACCTATCATGGAAACCTGCCCTGCGCCTCTTACCCACCAAGCAGAAAAACACTAACGCAGCGCAGTGGTATTACGCGTTACGGACATCGGAGGACGTCCTCGTACGCAACGGATCTTCTGTCGGCGGTCTGGTTCCTTGTCTATCGCTCTCAGACGGGGCCTGGACCTCCTTACTGCGTTTCTCGCATGCTTGCTTCTCAGCCGCTTGATTCATGCGTTTGGCGCTCGCATGCGGCGCTCGGCTCGCTCTTGTCTCTCCATCTGGATTCCATCGGTCGATCCTCAATGGAGCTCGGTCGGCGCCGTCCGCGTAGCTAGCATGAGGGGCTAAAATACAAAGCTTGTTGCTGTAGACGTCGCTAAATATTTTATTGATTAACGGGACGAACGTCGTTCACTTGCTGGCGCTCCACTTACTCTGTGGTCTGATGGAGCGGGTCCTCCTCGAAGTCGCCGAGCCACCACTGCACATGATCCTTGGGGCGGCAGTAGTTGGTCACCGCGTTGGGGCACACTCGCACTCGGCACACGGGGCAGTGGAACTCGAACAGCAGCCACTCGAAGATGCACTCGCGGTGGAACGCGTGCTTGCAGGGGAGCACGATCGGCGAGCTGTCGCCTTCAGTGCACTCCGCTTCACACTGCTGGTGGTCGTGCTCCATGTCCACGTCGCACAGGCAGATCATGCACTGCTCTGAGTCTGGCGCCGAGTCGACAGTGGACGCGTTGGAGTGGAAACTGTCCGTCAGACTGGCCTCGTTGCCTTCCTTCAGGGCGACCTGGTAGTTGTCGATGAAGACCTGCAGCAGCGAGCGTCTGTCGGCGTCGTTCTCAACGCCTAAGAACTTGAACAAATTCACAGGCAGGTTCTGACGTGCGTGAAAGCACTTCATTGCGCTGCCAGGAAGCAGCACGCACCGAAGCAGGTGCATCAGCACGTTCTCAAACTTGCTCTTCCGACTGGAAATGGTGCCCTGGTTCGTGGACATGATGGCGAGGCGCTTCTTGGGGAAACACGCGGAGACGTATTCGCGCACAGCTTGGCACGACCCAGAGCACTTGGGGTCGTGGCACGTCCACATTTCTTCCAGCTTGCCGCGGAAGTCGACGAACTGCGAGTACCGGTACGACACGCTCCACGTGTTCTTGCTAGTCAAGCTGGACAGGGTGCAGTTGTACACGACGAAGTCCGTTTCCATGGATGTGGACGACACGCGAATGAGCACCGGTAGCTCCTGCGGGACGTACTGCCGGAGCATCTTGAGCGAGTACGTTTTGATCCGACCGCGCTTCTTGGCGAGGCTGACTCCGCTTCTCGGGCCCGGAACAAACGCAGTAACGTTCATACTGGTAGGATCTGCACAAGGTTTTCTTCTGGGACGAGTGGCAAACGGCAGAGCTTGGTTGTTCATACAACGAGCAATTTCGGAAGTGACTCGCGGCTTCGGCCGAGTCCCAAAACGAACACCGTTCATATCTCTCGTGCCGACCAGCGCTCGCTCACACGATCCGTTGATCGCAGCGGTCAAGCGGGTGGACGTTGGCTATCGACATGGCATGCGCGAGTCAATATGGTAATCGGTTGTCGCACCAAGCACCACAGCGTGACGCGCTCGTTCACCTCGCCAAATGAGCGGCCAATCCGCGCGCATAAAAGGGTCGTTCCGCTATGTGGATTGGGCAAGAAGAACGCGTCAGCCGCCAGGTGTCTGTCTTATCCTGAAGGGCTTTCCCGGTTGCAAAGATGCCTCCGATACAATCCAAAGAGTGGAAAAGCCGTTCAACGATGAATCTCCCGACTGGCATGTGACTGTCTCCCCCGTGTCTCGCACGGCGAGTCTCCGACCGCGAGTCGAGAGCGACTTGGAATGCTCACGCCCAGCGAGAGTCGGTGGAGGACGTCTGTAAGCGCTCGCTCGAAATGGGACAGCGCATCCTCTTGAGTTCTGAAGTTTGCGGGATGCGCCGTTATGTCGACGGATCGCCGCTGAGACGGCGCATCTTGGGGCACCTCGCTGCACGCTAGACGATGTACTGTACGTGAACTCTAATGCAGTGCGGGATCTGATCAAGTTTTGACGCGTCGGTGCTTGTCTAGCTAATACCCGTTCCGCGATATAGCATGGTAAGAAACATCTCCACGTTCTATATGTTGCAGCAGCTGAAGCCTCTCGAGCTCTGTTCAAGCAGAACCTGCTAAGTTCGGGGGCCAAGTACATGTAAATCTACGATGTAGACTTTGCTATTGCTAGCGAACCATCAGCATAGCTTCTTGATGTCCATAGCAAATAATGAAGAAACACGCCATTTATTTAAATCGCTGAATTTGTGTGGTATTGCGGCAGAGCTTGAATC
>LGTU01000511.1:0-27027 GCA_001314425.1 Phytophthora pluvialis | reverse complement strand
GGAGAAGGAAGTGAACGGCATGGACGTCTCGTACCACGGCGGCCAGGCGTACGACTACAGTGCTCACGGTGGCGCTCACGATGCGTTGGGCTCGCCTACTGTCAAGGCGGCCAACCCGCCCACCAGTGACTTCATGAGCATGATGACTCCTGCCCAAACCCACGGAAACAGTGTCAACCACACGGCCAGCGAGCTCTAAACTGGTTTCGGCATTTTGCTGCGTAGGAGGTGCTACACCAATCTGTAATGTTACATGAAGATACTTTTAGGCATTTACCACCTCATGACTTTCATGGTTCATATATTTGTCGATCGCGTTGATTGTCCATTGAACAGAGCCCAAACACAAACGTAGAGCACTACAACTACTCTCGGGTAACCTCGACGCTCCAACATTAGCATCCCAACACCTTGCAACACCTACACGAGCGGCGGCAGCGTGTTGAACGGATATTCGCCCGTCGCCAACGTGAACGTCGCGCAGAGAGGGTTCGCTGCCGCCGTCGTGTTGTACACATCGCAGTCCGTCTCGGGCTTGATCGCAATCACGTAGTCGGCGTCTTCAGCCACCTTCTTGAAGCCCTGGCCGATCTGTGGGTAGTACACCCCCCAGTCCTCCGACGTCAGCGTAAACGTCACCGTGTGCGCAGTACCAGCATCCAGACTGATCTTGTCGAACTTCTTGAGCATCTTAACCTCAGGGACGTTGAACGAGCGGTACGGCTGCGTCAGGAACAGCATCACCGTCTCCTTGCCCGCCATCGAGCCCGAGTTGGTCACCGTCACCGACACGTTGATCGATTCCGAGCTCGAGGTCACATTGGTCGTGCTGAGCGTCAGGTCCGAGTAGTCGAACGTGGTGTAACTGAGGCCGTGGCCGAAGTTCCACTGCATATCGCAGTCCTCGTAGTCGCCGCACTGCGTGGTAACGCGGTGGTTGTACGGGATGGCCACGTTGGCTTCGTCCTTGGGGTACGTGATCGGCAGACGTCCGCTGGGGTTCACCTGGCCGTAGATGATCTCCGCCATAGCCTTACCGCCCAACTCGCAAGCGAGGAGTCCATCGACGACAGCGTACACGTTTTCAGGCAGCTCACCAAGCAGACGCGGGCGGCCTTCGAAAAGAACCAGGACGACCTTAGTGCCAGTCGACGCGATCTCCTTCACGTACTCGATTTGACCAGCAGGCAAGGCCAGGTCATCAAGATCACCGGTCTTCTCGTGGTATGGCTCCTCGCCGATGACCGCGATGGTGAACTCTGCCTTCGCCGCCAGCTCCTTGGCTTCAGCCAGATTAGCGTCCGAGTACGATCCGTTCCAGTGCAACCCGTTGAAGTAGGTGATGGTGTCGTTACCAGCGATCGCCTCCAGGCCGTCCTTGACAGAGATGCCGTGAGGGAACGCATCGTCAGAGACATCGTACGTGCTGGTAGTTTGCTTGCCAGAGACCGACCAACCTCCACACTGGTAGGCGACACGGTCCGCCGTGTGGCCCGTCAAGAAGATGGACGCGTTGGTGGACAGCGGCAGCGTGCTGTCGTTGTTCTGGAGCAGGACGATCGATTCACGAGCCATGTCGAGTGCGGCTGCCACGTCGTCGTCATTGCCGACCATGTCGAGGTACTCCTCACCGGGTAGTGCGTTGTCGTACAACCCAAGCTGGACTTTGAGCTTCACGACGCGGCGTGCGGATTCCTTGATTCGACTGAGGATTTCCGGGTTACGCTCAAGAAGCAGCTTCGTTCCGTTGATGAAGCTGTCGTCGCTCGCAATCATGCTCATGTCGAGCGTCGTGCGCTCAAGCGACTGCCTCATGGCCTCGTCTTCTGAGCGGGCCGTGCGGTGGAAGTCCGTGAGCTGGTTGATCTCGGCGTAGTCCGACACGGACACGCCGTCAAAACCGAAATCCGTTCGCAGCAAATGAGTCATCAACTTCGGGTTCGCGATGGTAGGGACGCCGTTCACGGAAATGTAGTTTTCCATGGTGGTGAGCGCGCCAGCGTCGAACCCGGCCTTGAACTGCGGCGCAAAGTAGTTGAGCAGGTCGAAGTCCGTGAGCGTGACGCCGTCCTTGTCGTGGCCGGATCTTGTATCCGAATAAGCAATAAAATGCTTCAGGCACGCCGCGCTTCCATTGATGCTCTGCATGCCCCGCACCACCGCGTCCGCCATGACCGAAATCGTGTGCGGGTCCTCGCCGAACGTCTCGTAAGTGCGAGCCCACAGCGGGTTGCAGGACTTGTCGAGGATTGGCGCGAACGACCAAGGAATACCCGCTGCCAGGGTGTCACGGCTGGTAATTCGACCCATTTCGTACACGAGGTCCGGGTTGAACGAGGCGGCACCGTTGATCTCCTGGCCGAACTTGACCGCGCCACTCACCAACGCAGCGCCGTGCACTGAGTCGAGGCCGAAGATCATCGGGTGGCCTCCATTCTCCTCCATGGTGATGTTCTGGATCGTGCTCACAGCATCGCGGTACTCTTGCGCAGTCCACGCCCACCCCACGACAACTGGGTCATACAGTCCTCGCCACAGCGGGCCGCCAAGGTATGACCCGACTCTGAGCTTGGCGAACGCCCGCACCTTGTCCTCAACGAGGTTGGCTTCCGAGTCGACAAGGCCGTAGATGGCGATCTGGGACATCTCGCCGATGAGATCATCGGTCTCGTAGGTCGCCATGATCTCGTCGACGCGAGTGTCCCATTCGTCGGCAGCAACGTGGCTCACCACGAACCCGAGCGCGGTGGCCACCAGCGGTGCCAGCCACGACGTGAACATCTCGCTTGTATTTTCTTGCTTCTTCTTCTTGACTTGGTCGGTACGAGGAGAAATGCGCAATGGTGAAGACGAAGACCCTGCGGTTGCAATGCTCCCCGAGCTCACGACATGTATTACTGTAGCGCGTCGCCAAAGGTAGAACCTTGAAGCGGGTGTGATCTTGATGGCGCGTACCTTTGCCGTGGAATCAAGTCACGACTACAGTAAATGCCATTGCTACATGGAGTAAACTGAGGGACTCTCGTCTGTCCACAATCACCTAAGCTGGTGGCTGATGTTGGTGGCGTATTTTGCGCTGGGAAGGAGTCACTACAGTATTTGGTGGACACGAACTTGAACATGGTGCTGCTCACGATCGTTGAAGATCCCACGCGATCTTTGAAGATCTCTGATGATTAGTGCTGGTGCTTGGTGCTTGGTCTCAAGTATCTGCAGCTCACTAAGCTGTACCAGGGGAAACTGCAGCATTCGACCTCGAGCAGCGAGAGCATAGGAACGACTCCTCTCTGGTTATGACAAAAAAGCTTGGGGCTACGGACCTACGATAATATGGCGTCTCAAACTACAGGTACGTATGCAGACTCTACTTTGTATACTATACATACCGATCGCTACGTGACCAAAGGTACGCGGTGCCGACCTCGAGGTAAGCGGGGAGTGGTGGTTGCACCTCTGTCAAAGCAAGTAATACATGTAGTGCGAGGGTTGACATGCCTTAAAGCTAAAATCGAGTCCCGTGTCCTTGGCGTATCCGCCGTTGGTCTTGCCGGCAGCGTTGCCGCCCACACCACCGGTGGCACCGGCGTTCAACCCCGCGCCCGCATTAAGACCGGCACCCGCATTAAGGCCGACATCAGCTCTGAGTGCAGCGCCACCATTCAAGCCGGCACCCGCATTGAGCCCGGCACCAGCATTCAAGCCCGCGCCCGCGTGCAGGCCTGCTCTGCCACCGATGCCAGCTCCTACGCCACCGTACCCCCTGGCACCCACACCACCGCCTGCGTTGAGCCCTGCGCCGGCGCTGAGACCGGCACCGCCGTGCAGACCAGCTCCGACACCAGCACCACCGTACCCCTTCGCGCCTAGTCCAGCGTCCGCGTGCAAACCGGCACCCGCCCCAAGACCAGCGTCGGCGCCTGCGTTAACGCCAGCACCAGCACCGCAGTATCCGCTAGTGCCCACCGTCGCGCCGCCATACCCGTCGCGCTTGCCGTAGCCATCGTGGTTCTGGTGTAGCCACCCGAACGTCTGCGCCGCCTCCGGAGACGCGTCCACCGCGCTGTTCGTGATCGCCACGGTGGTCACGCACAGCGCGCAGATCGTCTTGCTGAACATCATCTTACTTGGGTTGGTGGTAGTTGCTCGGTAGCTTGTGTGAGGTTGGGTAGATGACGCTTAGTCATGACGTCGGAAATTGAAGAATGAGCTCACTTGTCGCGGGGCTTTTGTTCCGAGCGCTGGTTTGGCGCACAAAGCGAGTCGGTCATTGCGTCAACGTGATACCCTCTCGCGCGACGAGCAAGTCCAGCAACCACTCGGTTGGCTGGCTGGCTGGCTAGTTGGCTCGTTCATTGCTAGTTTGTTGGACGGCCTGTTGTCAACCATATGACGAAGGAGTGCTGCGTTGTGCTGCGGACGCACCAGTTGCTGTGGGAGGACATGCAAGCAGAAAAAGATGACGGCCCGATGGCATGGTCACCTTCGGCCGGCGGCTGACGGCTGGTGACGGCGGGCAGTATGACGGCACCAATCCTTACTTTGCGTGCATAGCGATCAAGTGTCTGCGCGCGCCAGCCAGGTTGAAGCGGACGTCGAAGTTGTCGCGCAGCGAAGTGCGCCCTTTGCTGTTCGTAGCTGAAGCAGGTGCACTCTTTCAGTAATGGTACGCATTGGTGCATGCCCAACGCGGCATGTGGCGGTACACCGCGGCTGCAGACGCCGTATCCTGTAAAGGTTCCGCAAGTGGCAGACACCGACAACCAGTCGGCGGGCGCGTAGCGGGCGTTGGAGCGCTGGTCAACACCGTCGACCCAACCGACCGAGCAAGCGATGATGGGTGCGCAGCACGCAGCACTCGGTGCGAAGAATCAACCTCAACCTGGCTGGGACTAAGTCGAGCCTTGCGTGCAAGTCCAGGCGGCTTCGGAAACCAGGGGGGACAGCCGCAAACGTTGCTATCTCTCTATGGACGCTCGACCGACTACAGGCGCTGTGACTGTGTATAGCGCGTGAACACCGGTTGTAGGTGGACTGGCGGATGAACGGACACAGGTAGCGGCACGTATGCAAGCTCCATCTTGTCAATTTGCTATTTCTATTGATCACTTCGTCTTGGATTTGCTATTTCTATTGCACTTCAGCTTGAGACGAGATGGCTACGTTTTTCGGTGATCGAAACACAGTGCATTGGTTCCTGGTCGGCTCATGTACACCCACCTCGTGTTGTCCTGCCCCAACGAAACAAAACCCCAATGCGTGGTGGTCTTTCCTTTAAACTCGTTTGAAGCAGCGTTGCGCTGCTGCACAGGTGGCTGCCTGCCTGCGGCCTTTGTTATCGTCAAGATGGTCATTAACATGGCAAATACGACTCCAAACAATCGATTCGTGTTTGCATTGATCGACTACGACACACATACTCCTACGTCTACAGGACAGCTAATACAACAGTAACAAAAGGCACTCGCATCCCACGCGAGCTAGGTCTCGGCATATCGTCCGAGCACGACGACTGGTCCTGTGATCAGTCCATCGTGTTGACCAGAAATTATCCGTCCACGCAGTTCTTGAAGCCCACACGAACCTACATGCGCAAGTGGCGGTAGCCACCGGACAGCTGCAGACTCGGTCGGTTGCGCGCGTAGTGGTGTGGTGCAGCTGCAGCCTTCGCAAACGCGCCGGTGACTGGTAGTGGTATCTAAACGATGGACTCGAAGTGATAGAGCGGGCAAGAGGGTGCTTGACGCGTGCCTCGATTTGTGTGCGGCCATCAACACAAAGAGAGACTGCCCTGTGGAAGCTGAACCTTTTGCTTCTCTCTCGACTCGAGGTGTGTGAAGTGTTGAGGGGCACGGACGGACATGGTCGCAGCACTCGCTGACTGTTTCACTTTCTATTTGCCACTTCTACCTGTTCGGTATTCGAAGATCGAGACGTGTACACGTAGCTAGGCCTCGAGCTTGCAGGGATACCGTATAAGGCACTTTGATTTAGGAGTCACTCGCACGTCTTCGGTTACCACCTTGATGCCGACGTGCTTGGCGCTCTGCTTGCCACCTCGCTACCTCCACGGACACCACCATAAAGGTGCCAGATCCACTGGCACTACCAGCGGAGGTTGCGCTTCCAGACGCAGTTCGCTATGATCACACCAGCGTTAACTAGTGGCGACATCGTTGGTCGTATGAAGTTCGGCAGCTATTACTGGCTATTCGTTCTGCTCTTGTGTTCGATCCTTTCACTCGTTGGACGTGATCACTGAGAACTGAGAGAATTACCGTCACCACGATCTCCTATTCCTAAATTTAGCAGTTGTGTAGCCATTTGCTAGTGTCGGCTGTCGATCACCGGATTATTGTTTTTTTGTGAGTTGCCAATAATGACGGAAGTGACGCAGCGACTCGCCGCTTGCACCGACGCTGCGGCCGTCGCGACGGAGCTACGCACCGCGCTGACTACGCTAGCAGGTAACCAAGACCGCCAAGCAGTCGTGGACGACGTGGTGGCATTCCTGACGGCGGAGGAGGTGCGCTGGACCTTCGCGACGCAGGCGCTTATTTCGGACTTAAGCGGAGATACCACGGAGCGCGAAGTGCAATTGGAGCTCCTGGACGCGCTACTGGTCTGGGCAACCCAGGAAGCAATGGGAAAGAAGCACAGCAACCTGCAGATATTGCTCCTGTATTTCCAGCTCGCAGTGACGAGTTTGGGCGATGCTGGAGACGGGAGAAGGTGGCTCAAGTGGGGAGACCAGCTGCTGGCCGTGGTGCACCAGAACGCGGCGTTGATCGTGGAACAGGAGGCACCAAAGGGCGGAGAAGGAACAGGAGAAGGCTCTAATGGGTGGAGACGCTACGTGGTGAAGATGGCGACGTTGCTGATGCAGCTACGTAATAAATTGGAGGGGGGTGACGCCACGCCGGACTTGAAGACTGTGACGTTCGTGTGGAAGGTTGTGCGGTCACTTGTGTGATGTGAAGCAATGTGCAATACGTTGTCTGCTGGTTTTGGGAGCTAAAGGGTTGTGTCTTGCTGTGTAGAACCTGGCGAAGCTGGCGACGGCTTTTGGTCCGACGCTGGCAAATGCTGCTGCAGTTCTAGTTTGTGCTGACGCGAGCGACGGAACTGAAGGCGGCGACGCTGGCGAAATGGATGCCGAGCAGTTTAGTGTGGACGAACTGTTGGCTGCCGCGATGGCGTCTGTCGAGCGGAGCGTTGGGCAGCTGCTGCTTGCTTTGGATGGAAACACTGTCGGAGCTCCGGATCTCGGTGGGCTCAAGTTTTTGAAGCTGTACTGGCGGGCATTTCAGCGATTGATCGCCGCATTTGCTGATTGTTTGGAGTGCGAGCTGGAGAATTGCGTGTTGGTTGTTGTAAATGTGACTGCGAGTTTGCTTTATGCTGCTCGGTACAGTCTGGTCCCGGTGGTGTCGAAACCTGGACGAGCGTTGCGAGATATGCTCGATCAAGCACTGGAGATCACCGAGACATTGGCGGGAAGTGATGGCGGTGCGGTAGACGATCAAGCAAAGGAGAGTATTCGCACATTGTTGTGGTACCCTACCGCTGACATGGTACGCGCGGTTGGGCAGCGCCAGCCATCCGAGATCACCAATGTCGACGTCGAAAACTCGATTCAATGGGGCCATCTACTGCTTCTTACAGCGTTTGCAGGCTTGAGTGGGGGTAGTTCATCGAGTACTGCTGACACTGAGGTACCGTACGATGACTCTAACAGGGCTGTAGAAGTCTCGCAGTTGTTCGCGCGTTAC
The DNA here is from genome assembly GCA_001314425.1 of Phytophthora pluvialis. Lineage (NCBI taxonomy): Eukaryota > Oomycota > Peronosporomycetes > Peronosporales > Peronosporaceae > Phytophthora > Phytophthora pluvialis. The sequence continues at coordinate 19,258 of LGTU01000511.1, read as the reverse complement.
CGGGAATGTGCGCTCAGTGATGCGATCTCGCGTTCTGTTGAAGCGACGAAGCTGTTCACAGATTTGATGCTAGAACATCTCCTAGGTTTTGAAAACATCGTGGAGCTGCAGCTGACGATCTTGAAGCAAACGCTATATCCCGACTGGACCCAGCGTACGCTCTGTTGGGAGATCTGGAGGGAGCTGTTGTGCTTCAGTTGGGACGAAACTCTCGCTGTGCAGGCGCTCCAGATGCTTATTGATGTCACCCAGTGGGATGATGGTAGCTCGGATAAGGCCTTCGTGCTTGCAAGTGGAGTTGGAGACGAAATTCTGCAATTGATTGCTTTCGTGTATGCTGATTTGCCGCTATCGGTCAAGGACGTGTGCATGGACCAAGTGACTGCAGTTATCGACGTGATCAGCAGTGAAGGACCGGGCCATCAGTTCAATCTGCGTGTGGCCTCTCAGTTGGATTTACTGGAGAAGTTAGCTGGTGTCCAGTTCCTGAGCGAGTACAACGGGCCGATGAAGGATGAGTGGATCGCCAAGTATCTTCCGATGTGCTTCGAATGCTGTGGCACAGTTCTCGAGCTATTGGCAGCCGGAGGGAAAGCTTCTTCGAGCAAGCGTGAAAGCATTTTCGGGATGATACGTGTGCTTGACATGTGTCTTCTGGTGTTAAGAGGGGTATATGATGACAATGAGCCAAAGCAAGATGATATCGCGGAGCTATCGATAATTCTAGTTCGCATGTCCACTGAGGCATTATCACAACTCGCGAAACGGAGTACGCAACCCGGAGGCTCTCAATCAGGGGGGAATGATCTGAAGTCAAGGAGAAAGCGTACGAGCCGGAGTGTAAAGCTAGAGAAGGCTGGATCTCGATGCATTGGACGGGCAACTGAAACATCCTTGTATCTACTGTTGAAGCTTGGGCCGGTACTCAAGTCCAACAAGAATAACCAGTGCGTGCAAGTGATAAAGGATCTTCTCGCCATCATCGACGACAATATACAAAATTCGTCACAGACTGGTGCTGCGAGCGACGCTCTGATCATCACGGCAAGATTCGTGAACGCGGCATTGTTTGACATGCAAGTTGCTGGTGGCGACATGCCCATTGTGTGGCAACTGCTGCTCGCTCTGTTCCAGAAGCTCTTTGCTGCTACCCACGCTGCTACCCGTCAATTGACGCTGCTGCTTTCAGTGTGCCATGATGCCTTGTACGAGTTACTTGCGCACTCAAACATTGTCGAGCTACCGAATGCACCACTGGGTGCGCTTCTAGCTGGAGAACTCAAGCAGTCATTTATACAGAGTGTGTCAATGCGAAAACTCGCCCCTGAAGACGTTGTCAAGGCGCTGGAGACAGCTCAATCCAGCACGCTGCAGTCTCTCAAGCGGAGCCAGAATTATCGATATAGTGTCTTCAGAGGTCGATTCCCTGATGAGTCTGCTGAATTGTATGCAGAACCTGATGAGGGCAGCCAAGACGCGTTGGTGGCACCAAGCAAACGACCAGCAAACGACTCGGTGACAGTGCCGCAGAAGCGTCACAAGCTCACTCACTTTGTGTCGTTGTGCCGAGAAATCGAGTCCTCGCTGTCGTCCATTGATAATGACGAGACTGTCGCGAGCATCATATCAGGAGAGGAGCTAGAAGACGCGACTGCGGTGCTTCACAAACTTCTCGCCAAAACTTTCACATTATGTCCATGATCGCTGCATTCTGTAAATGGGGAAGATGACAAGACATGCAGGTAAGAACTTGACCCATTGCTGTAGTAGAGGGTTCATACACTAACTCCATTCTGTCCTTAGTCAAGCTGTTTGCTTTCATGAATCAATAGGCTATCATCTGCTCTGTCAATGCTGTTGAAAAACGTCTTCAACGATAAGATCGACCAAATCTTTGGAAGAAGCTAGGCTCGATCTTACCTCGTGCACGGTCTGCACTTGCTTTCTCGCGCTCCGCTGCTTGCTGGGCCTGCTGCGCGCGGGTGGTACGGACGTCCATTTCCATCTGTGCTCGTCGTTGTTGAGCAAGATACTCTTCCTGGGCGAGTGTTCGCTGTATCTCGCGCTGGTTCCGGGCGTCCTCCTCCGCTTGATCACGCTCGTGCTGCCTGCGACGCGCTTTCTCATCCAGTATTTCGTCATTCTGTCGGAGATAATACTTCGTCTGCTCGCCGGAAAATCCTTTCCAGTGGTCTACGCGCACCCGGTGGTCGAATGACCTTCCAGGAAGTGCGGCTTGCAGCGGGTTCTCACTCACGAAATTGCTTTCCAGTGTGAGCTGAATCTCGCGAGCGTTCTCTTCCTGCTCGAGTCGACGACGGTCGCTCTCGCCCTGACGCTGTTGAGCTAGCAGACTCTGGTTGAATCGACTGATTTCTGCAGATGCTGCTGCTCGTTCACGATCGTTGCCCCGGTGCAGCTCCTCCATCAGTCGCTCGATCTCGAAGAGCTGTGCCATGTATGCTGCCTGTGCTGTATTCTCGTTAGCATTGCGTTGAGCCTCCTCCGCCATTTGCTGGATCGACCATTGCTTCATCTGCATCGCCTGCAATCGGATACGTTCAAGCCGAGCGATATCCTCGCCGTCGAACTTCTGCGCAGCTCCTGGAGCGCAGCTGTCGGGGTCGATGCTCGTCGAGCGAATTCCCGCAGCTCGTGCACGAGCCTGGCGTATTTCGGCGGTCTGCAGGTCCCAGTCATTCCTCAGCGTCAACATCTCACGCCGCTTTGCGAGTGCGTCTTCCGACTCGACCTGAAGCAAGTAGCGTCGGATGGCTGCATCCTCTTCTTCACTTGCACGTTTGGCTTCACGATCCGTTGCATCCTGGCGCTGTCGCTCCTCGATTTGGTTCTTCACACCTGCGATATCCGCCTGGCAGAATAAACTACGGTGAGTCTCTCACCGGAGACAAAAGAGCAATGAAAAACGCACCCCGATGTTTCGAAGACGACCAGGTCCGAGCTTCTTGGTACGCTCGATTTCACGCTGACGCCGTGCTTCGACCCGGAGCTCTTCTTTATCTTCAGGCGCCGTAGGCGGTGGCATGGTGCCTACAACCATCTCCCAAGCTGGACGTGTGTTTCCTAGAGCTTTGACGCGTTCTGCCTGGGTGTGGTGATAATCTCGGTCGATGTGGTTTCGTTTTTTCTGTGCTTGGCTTCCCCATGCGATGCCGCAAAGTATTCCTGAGCGACCATTTTTAGCGGTCAGATCATTGATATCACAGCAAAACGTACCTCAGCCCAACGAACCATCAAGCGATGCGGCAATGGTGATCCTATTTAGTCTTGGATGCCAGCTAAAGGTAGATCGCTTGTGCGAATCAATATATTGTTTGTTTGGTTTCTTGTTTTTTTCTTTCTTCTCCTCGCTGTTTCTCGGCGGTCGATATGCTGGGGCTTTTCGCTTTGGGGTTCGTGATAAAATACCTTTCATAAAAACACAGAGGGGGGTGAACACCGCTGCCTCGCCCCTTGACATGCCACCTCCAATCAGCGAATTTGCATGGGGCAAGGGAATGGTGGAGCGGGTTTTCCGGACTGGAAGCTGGATTAGACAGCCTCTTCCCGTTTATCACTGTCATCCTCGAGGTTTTTTAGGTACTCATCGAGCGTCATATCGCCGCGAATCAACACAGGCCGCTTGCGTCCCAGGATGGCCTCCTCATCCACGTACACCGCACGCACGTCGTTCATATCGGGCAAGTCAAACATGGTTTCCATGAGCGCACGTTCAAAAATGGAGCGAAGTCCTCGCGCCCCTGTGTTCTTGCGCAGGGCTGACTCGGCCACGGCCTCAAGGGCACCTTCGGTCGCGTGGAACTCCACGTCACTCAGCGCAAATAGCACCTTGTACTGTCGAACAAGACTGTTCTTGGGTTCTGTGAGAACCTGAACCAGCTCGCCCTTCGAAAGTCCCGTGGTGCTAACAAGCATCGGGAAACGGCCGATGAACTCGGGAATCAATCCGTAAGATACGAGGTCCTCTGGCTCCGCTTGAGCGAGTAGCTGGCCGATCTGATCGCTGTCCTTTAGCCGCATGTTGGGCATTTGGGCTCCAAAGCCGATTGACGACCGGGACGTACGGCTCGTGACCTGCTTCTCCAGTCCCGCGAATGCGCCACCACAAATAAACAGGATGTTCGTCGTGTCGATGGTAATGTACTCGCCGCGCGGGTTCTTACGTCCGCCCTTCTCGGGAACGTTCACCATGCTTCCTTCGAGGATCTTCAGCAGTGCTTGCTGAACGCCCTCGCCTGACACGTCGCGCGTGATACTCACGTTTTCACTCTTACGCGTGATCTTGTCGATCTCATCAATGTACACAATGCCACGCTGCGTGGCCTCGAGGTTGTAGTTGGCCGCCTGGTACAGCTTAAACAGCACGGACTCGACATCCTCGCCCACGTAACCAGCCTGGGTGAGGCACGTAGCGTCCGCAATCACGATCGGCACCTTGGCAAGTCGCGCCAGCGTCTTCGCCAGCAGCGTCTTACCCGATCCTGTGGGTCCTACGAGCATGACATTGGTTTTGTCCAGCTCCACGCCCTCCAGATATTGCAGCTTGTCTCCCATCGTGTGGTGCCGCAACCTCGTGGCGTGAGCGGTCGCCTCCGGAGCTTCCGCAGTTTCTTCCGAGGCATGTTGCTTTGAAGCCTGCGGCAGGGCTGCCTCCTTCTTCTCCGATCCGGGGTAAATCTCCTCCAGCAACAGTCGACGACCAATACTCGACAACCGCGCGTCCTCGAGATCCACATGCTGGCGGGTCACGCCCCCAGCACGCGGGTGCTGCTGGGGGGCTGCGCTTTGCTTGGCACAGGCGGCCTCGGCCTCCTTCCTGGCCTGCAGCAGCTCCAGCGCATGGAGCCGCTTGTAGTGGTTGTGGACGCCCACGGCGAGCGTCTTTTTGACCTTGTCCTGGCCGATCACGTACTCGTTCAGCCCTTCGTAGATCTGCCTGGGCGTCAGCACGCGCTCCTTGACCACCGTCGTGTCCGCCGCAGCAGCGCCGAAGAGCGCCTCATTGGCCAGCTTCTCGTACTCGCCGTCGGCGTTCATGCGGCCGGCGCGCGTGGGCGACGGGAAGTTGCCGCTGTACGTGGGTCCGCCCAGGCTGGAGCCGCGCGTGGTCTGCATGCCCGGCGCCAGGGACGAGCTCAAGGAGCTGAGCGCGGCGGCGGCGGCCGCGTTGCGGAACGTGGGGCTGGGCTGCGCCTTGAGCGCGAAGTGCAGGTTGCAGCTGACGCACTTGACCACGTCGCCCTTCTTGAACTCCGCGGGGGACGTTGAAGTGGGTGATGATGACGTATTCGCCGCCGCTGACGAAGGACTTGATGGCGTCGACGACTTGTCCGCACTGCCGAGCGGCTCCGCGAGCACGAGCGCGGCCCCGCACTGCGGGCAGCCGAGCTGGTCGCCCGCCGCCTTCTTCTTGTGGTCGTCGCTGGGGGGGCCCGTGACGATCCCGCGGGCGGCGCGCGTGTCGAGCGGCAGGCGCTGGAGGCGGCGGGCGCCTAAGGAAAGCTGCGAGAGGGCGCGGTGCGACGCCGGCGCCGCCGACACGCGCGTGGGCTGCAGCAGGTGCGAGACGCAGGCGAGGGCCGAGGCGTCGGGGCGGAGGCGGCGGAGCATCGTGGGGCGCGGAGGGGGGAGGGAGATGGAGGGAGGGCTCTGGAGACGCCGGAGTACCTTCCGGAGACTATACTGGGGGGAGGGGAAGGCGGCCTCTTCCCAAATGCGGAGCTTGAAGCGGGGAAACGGAAAGCATTCAGGCGTGCTTTTAGCCAATCAGCGGGAAGAAAGTGGAGGCATAATGAAATCCAGGCCAAAGTCTCTAAGAAACGTGCGGGAACGGGCTGGCGCAGTGCGGGACTCGCTCGCACGAGTTGTTGCTGTCGTGAGGCGGAGCTGGTCAATGCTGTATAGAGGCAGCGTGTCGGGCAGCTATTTAGCTGTCCGACTACCCTGCGCCCGTGGTAGCGACGGATACAATAATATTGTATCTTACATACTAAGTATTACGTAAGATTTTGCCGTTCCGGTGCAGACCGCGATTGGCCAAAAAATAGAATCCAGGTAGGTCAAGTTCTTCTCGTGTCAGTCGCAGGAGGCGAAGCGTATATTGATCTGTGTTCGCCTCGCGACAAGAACTGACGCGTGCGAGCGCAGGATTCGCTGCCATGCCTTATTCCCCCTCAACTTGAGGCTCAAGGGTGCGTCTGTTGCCAGTGCCACGCCGCTGTCAACTATCGCTCTGCATCGTCTCAAGATTGCGATCGTCCGGGCGCCAACTGATCCCGAGTCAAAAATATTGACCGTTACGCTTCAGCGTACGACCCCTGAAGTGATCTCTGAAGCAGCTCTGCTCAAAGCTGCATTACGCACACATATTACCAAAACGTTACGCTGAATTTCTGTCACTTACCTCCTCCTCCTTTCCGTCCCTGTCCACATACCTAAACGACTTTAGCACCCACCGGTGCATGGTTTGCTTGCAGCAATGGCTGCACGCAGGAGCAAACTCTACGGCCGCTTGAAGGTTGACGACGAGCTATTAGTCGCACGCCTCAAATACACCATCGGCGTTACTTACAGCCACACTTCATCCGCGCGGTCGGTGATACTCGAAGCGTTCGAGTCACGGATAGATGACGACATGGAGTCGCTGCCCTGCAGGTAGCGCCATGGGTGGATCATATCCTCGCGGGTGACGGAGCTGTCGTGGAAGCTGTACTTAAGCGCTTCGTCCAGGGCATCCTCGTCGGCCTTGAGACGGCCAGCCTCCGCCGGCGCCAGGGTCTTGCTCGTCCTGATCGCTGGCGACTGGCGGTCGTCGCTGAAGAAGAACAGCTCCCAGCACTCTTCGCAGTACAGCTCACGGTGTCCGCCCGCAACATCCAGCTCTGCGAGTTCACCGGTGGCACCGCACCGATGACAGTGCTCACCCTCAGTACTTCGACCTTCCTGCGAATTACGAAGCGGGCTCGCAGTAGAACCAACAGCCATTGTGGAGTGACGCTCAAACTGCAGCTCCATCTGCAAGCTCTGAAGGATCTCTTGGATCTCGTCGATCATACTCTTCTTCACAAGCACCACAAGGGCGGGCTTGTCCTTGATGACTTCGCGCACATCCTGGATGTTACGGAAGAGCTCGTTCACGAGGGGGTTGGACAGCGCACCATCCCCATACTCTTCCTCATCGTCGTGCTCATCACGCTCATCACGCTCATCACTTTCTGCGTGCTTTTCTAGGTCTTCGCGCTCTTCCGTCTCACCAGCCTCCTCCTCTTGCACCTGATCCAACTTCATGCCCAAGGACGTACTCATAGACTCCTCTTCATCCGTACGGTTCTTCTCGTTCTCCTCCTCCTCGTCATCGTCGGCAAATTCGTGCTCTTCGTCGTCGTGATTGCCATCCTGCAGATCAAGCAGGTCGTCAAGCGACGCCACACTCGCAGCCAGGTCTCGTTCATTAGAGCTGTCAATGCTGACAACGTCATCATTATCGTGGACGTCCTCGTCGATGTGCTCGTGCTCGTCAGTGTGTTCATCGGCGTGTTCATCGGCGTGCTCTTCTTCCAGCTCGATAATCTCGGCGGGTTCCTCCGTGGGTTCGTCTACCTGCTTGATCTCATCCACAATGCGTTCAGCTAGTTCAGACACTTCACCAGTAGCCTCCTTAGGCTCTGTCGACTTGATCTCCTCCACCACAGCTTCGCTGTTAACCTCAACAACAGCTTCTTCTGCCTTGGCAACTGTTGGCTGCTTCTCTTGCTGCTCGTCCGTCTTGTCGGTCTCACCGCCATCCGTTGAGTGCGCCGGCGTCGTCGTGCTGTTGAAACTCGACGTAGTGCGGCGTTCTGTCAAACTACCGTCGCCCTTCACGACGAAGTCCTTGAGCGAAATAAAGTCCTCAGCCGGGGTCACAGGTGCCAAAGCAGGAGTCACAACTGGGGTTACAGGTGCCGGAGCAGGAGTCACAGTCGGGGTCGCATCACTGCTGACCGAGGAAGAAGGGCCCACCGAGGATAGTGGCGGGGTTACCACTGGCGGCGGAGGTTGCTGAATAGAAATGTCCTTTTGCATCTTCGCAAAGCTCTCATCCAAATTGTCGCCGAAAATCCCGCTGCGCTTGTGCTCGATGCCATTGTCCACGTCGTTGGAGACTTCGACCTCATGCTCCTCATACTCCTCATGCTCCTCATGCTCAACCTCATTCCCGTGACTGGCATCGCCATTTCTCTGACTCGGAATGTGGTTTGAACCCACAGCGTCATCCTGCAAGATGGTGTACGACAAATACTTCGAGTGCGTCTTGCGACCCAGCGGGTTACCAGGAGTCCGAGGCGGCTGAGGGTCCTTGGACGCAGGTTCGTCATCAGAGCTACCCTCCTTAGCCAGGCACGCCTTGGCATAGATGTACATGAGCTTGGCCTGCACCGTTCCTTCCTTAATATCCAGCAGTGGCACTCCTCCAAACTCGCACTCCTCGACGGGCTTACCTGTAGCACGGGCGACAACACCAGCAGCCTCATCGAAACTCAAGTGGGACGAGTTACTGACCTGGCTATCGCGAGACGGCAAGCGCGGGCGCGCAGCAACAGCAGCATGGATCGTCACAGGAGGCGGCGCGGGCTTGCTCTCAGGCTGCTGCTGACGTCGGATATCGTCGCGTGAAGCAGAACTGGTCCGAGATCTCGTAGGAGGCAACTGCAGCTGCTGCGGCTGGCTGAAGCGGTCCTCGTACGGCTGCTGCTGCTGCTGACGTCGGTGCGGGATGATGTGCGCATCGATTCTGAGATCAAATTGAGGCGCATGGGCGTCCATCGGCTCTCGACGGAAATCTCCAGCCACACCGTCCTCATCACGACCTTGGGCGTACGCACTCATCGAGTTGTTCGAGTAGCGTCGTTCCTTCACTTCAAACTTCGACGTAGTGAACTGGTACTGCGGATCATACTCCTCAATCGGCTGCTTCTCGAAGTACGTGGCGCTCTCTCGTGAATAACGCCGCGCTTCACTCGGGGCCACAGCCGGCTGCAGTTCGTACTCCCTTTCATCCGAATATCCCCTCTCCTGCGGCATCGGGCTGTCCACGTTGTTGTTGCGACGCGGCGGACGCGGGGCCGGCTCGTACTCGGGCTGCGGCATTGTCGGTCGTCTCGGACGCGCCGACGCGTCTTCCTCTCCATCCGCTAGATGGGGCAGCAACCCACCTGCCGGGTTCAAAATGCGGTTCGAGGACGCGTGGAACCTCAGCACCACGGGCTTCTCGACGACGTGCAGCCACCTCAGCACCTTCTCGACGCCGAGCGCCTTGGTCTTCTCTCCATTGATAGCAATCAGGACGTCATTGACACAGATCCGGTCCATGCCGCGCCCCTGTCCTCTGCTGGCGCTGATGAAGTCCACGCACGGGACGTTCACCTTGGAGTTATAGGCTCGGAAGGAAATGCCGAGCGAGCCTCGCTCCCACACGACGCTGAACTGCTTGCGCAGCCTCCTCTCCACCGCCTCGGCCTTCTCTCCATGCTTGTGCTTGCTCTTCTTCTTCTTCTTCCTCTCGGACTTCGAGGACACGTCGCTGTCAATGCTCAAGTTCTGCGCGTTCGGGTTGCGCTTCTGCTCGATCTGCTGCTCCACGTCCGAGCGTCCTCGAGGGCGACTCTTGGGCTGCTGCTGCTGCTGGGGCCGCGCGGAGCTGCTGGTGCGCGTGCGGCCTCGTCCCCGCGCGGACGAGGGCTCCTCGGCGATGGCCCCGGACACGCCGCGCTGCATCTCCGGCACCTGCAGCGGCGAGCGGAAGTGCAGCACCATGGGCAGCCGCTCCTTGAAGAGCAGGCGCACCACCTTCTCGTAGCCCAGGCGCGTGGTCTTCTTGCCGTTCACGCTGATGAGCAGGTCCCCCTCGCGCACGCCCGCCATCTTGAGCACCGAGGGCTGTGGCAGCATCTGCGCCACGACGGGCGGCATGTCGACGCCCAGGTCGGGCCGCAGCACGACGCCTAGCGGCCCGGCGTTCCAGTTGATGAGGTAGTCCTGCATGTGGTCGGCGTCCGTCGGCGCATGCGGCTGCTCCAGCCGCGCCATGCACTAGAGGGAGGAGGTTCCGTCCGCACTGGCGGCAATGACAGTGGCAGGAATGCGGAATGCGGGTAGGAGCGCGATGCGCGATTTTTTTCCCATCCGCGGCAGGGGTTCATCGATGCCGATTGGTTATAAATCGGGGCATAGTGCTCATAGTGAGAATACGTGGGCGGCAGTTGTGGGTGATGGCTTGGCTCGGAAGCGGGCGTCGGCGCTGGCTTGGACTCGAACTCAAGGTTGGAGTGGCGGCTAGTACCTACCTACCTACGGCAATTTTGCTATTGCTAGACGAGGACCTGCGTGGTCCGGTGGTGACGCCAAGCCAAGCCTACTCCACTCGCTACGCACGCGTCTTACTTACTGTATCTGTTACGGAGACAGGTCTCTGCTGTGCCCGCACGATCGGACTGCCCGACCGGGTGGCCGCCCAAACTTCAGCGGCGACTCCGCCAGCGGCTACGATGGCTTCATTGGATAACGCGTTGTCAGATCTTCATGCAGCTCTCGCCTCCCCGAACGAAATTGGGCGAGCCGCTGGCAGCATTACGCCAATATGGTCAAAGTCGGCGTAAAGCAGGCCGGCTGGCTATCAAAGCCCACGCGAGCAGCGCCACCGAATTTCCTCCGGGAGGATGCAAGCCACACGATCGAGGGCGACGCGAGTGAGGCGCTCACCCGCTGCTGTGCAGGTGCAAGACCGTTAGTAACGCGCGCGGTGACCGACATACGGTCCATGGTCGCCAATCGCGCACGACAGCACGAGGTACGACGTCACTGGCACGCTCGTGCCAAGACCGCACCGCACTGCCGCAGTGCCTGCTCAGGCTGCAAGATCGCCTGAATAGTATTAATAATACATGTCGGCAATGGTGGCCGCGCGAGGGCTTCAGCTATACATGTACTTCAGTAGAAACAAGTGAAAGGTCCATGGACACTTCAACTACATCGACCAATCAAAAGCGTTGGAGCGAATTAAAATCGTTGGAGCGAATGGCTAGTAGCTACTAGCTACTCCGACCCACGTAGCCTGCTCAGACACGCGATACAATCAACAAAGTTGTTAGCCGGTCTTCGCATGATATAAATTGCACGTCCTCGATCTCTGTGTGGAAGAACTCGTCCATCCGCGCGTTGCTGTGCGTAGGGAGAAGGAAATATGCCTGAATTCGAAGCCGTTGCTCATAACGGAAACCATGGGTGCTGGGTCCACCATACGATTGAGAACAAGCCACAGACACAAGTCGCCACTGTGAAGGCGAAGGAGAGAAGATTTTTAGTCGCAGCTCTTCGTCACAATGGACGTCGCTCTTGCGCAAAATGAGGAATGTGGAACATGCAGCGGACTGCCACCGATCGCGAAGGCGCTTTCCAGTTTCATGTTGCTGCTGTAATTCGGGTCTCCTTTCGACCATGATGCAGCGCTGGGTCTGCTGCGATCTAAAGGCGACAACTGCGGTCGTGGACGGAGCTGCAGCAGCGAACGGGCATCTCGACATGGTCAAGCTACATTCCTCCGACAAATCGAGAAGACAAGATGCTTATCTCGTTGCTTGTCGAGAATCTGGCACCGTTGTGATCCAGAATCAACTCGACAATATTGAGAGCGCAAGATATATTGAGGATTTCTTGCCAGTGAGTGGCTTCCGGTCATGAAGAGATATCATTCAAGTAGTGAGGAGTTTATTCGTTTTATAATTGTACACGGAGTATTGACATGGGTTCGGAGCATCGATCGTTTTGATGGTATCGCTGGTGCTGATCCGCTTGCAATTCTTAATTAGCCAAGTATCAGGTGATATTGATCTTCAGATATTATACGATTACATGTATCAGATACAGTGTGATATTTGTGATATTTTCGCCTCGACTAGTTGTCTTGTACTCGCTCCAATTTGCCTTCATCCGTAGTTCCTTCACAACGTACATGCATCGTCTTGGATATTTTGATGACGGTTTTCTAAGATAAATTCTGGCTAAGTGACTATAGCAGGACACTCTTCTTGTCCGTAGTCCTTGAACCAGACTACTAATTGTCCTTCTCGATACAGCTGAAGTGCTTCGTATTTGCGAGTAATAGAAGAACTTAAATTCTTTATTGATTCCAAGCACTCGTGTTTGGAGTAAGAAATCGCAGAATTCAACTCAACACTAGCTTTCCTTTTTCGCGTTCGGCAGACTGCAGTAACATAATACAAAAGCACAAAAAAAAACACTACTATCCAACGGGATGTCGACATCCAGCAGCGAGTATTAGCCCGGAGAAGGCCCCTACCATAAGTTTGGACTGATTCCGCTTTAGGTAATTCCATTCATCTGTACTCATGCTCAATATTATGGCATCGTGCTCCATTTGCATTACCCTTTGAGTATCAGAACGCGTGACATAAGATCAAACGAAAATGTGTCGATGGATCAATGATCCTGATACTCGGAATTGTGCAGTATCAGCGGATACTGATACTTGATATCAAGGGATACAGTATCAACGTATCAAAGAGTATCACTGGTTGCTCCGAACCCCTGAGTATTGAGTTGTTTGTGGTGTATAAATCGTGTTCATGTGGCTCAGCTTCTAGGAATAAATGTGAATAGCACGCACGGAGTCAACAGCTTGCTCCCAATGAGCTCGAGTGGTAGAATAGAAGCATGTTTTCTTTCCTCACTTCCAGGTCGTGTTCCTTTTGTTCCGCTTTCTCCACTTCTTCAGCGTGTATTTCTTTTTCCTTATCTTTTTCCTTTTGTCATCTTGACAAACGTATCCCGCAGCGATCGTTTTGCCCTGAGTGCGAGAGGACAATGCACCTCCACGAAAATAAATAATCTGGCAGTGATAGCGTTGTTTGTTCTCTTCCACGTCTTTAAGTCCAAAGTCCAGAACGATCCCACCCGAATAGAAATTTCGATTCTCCATATTGTCATCAATAAAGATGAAGATCAGCGCGCATTGGAAAATAGAGCTATCCGCCAAACAATATCTCCATCAGCGGCTCCGTCGAAAACAAATGTTGGAAAACAAATCCCACGCATGTCACGCGATCTTGGTTTTGAACTCGCCGCTGCTCTTGTCAAATGTGATGCCGAAGACATGAGCCAGAAACTTTGGATGGGTGTATTGTATCTTCTCTCTAATTGGGCTAACAAACCTAAATAGACAGGATCACTAGCTAAGCTGACCACGTCCTGAGACCAAAGCACGCAAAGAAAAGAAGCCCTTCGAGAAGTCTTGCAATTTCCTTCACAGAAGGGCATCGGGAGTAAAACAAAATAGACTGAGTTCAGAGTGCTCGGTCACTAAACTGCACTACCGCTAACTGATGTATGCACTAGGAAGATGCCGCGTCCTTGCTTATTAAGAGAAGAAATGCTCCACGAGCGAGGACATGGAGCCATCGTCGTGGAGGATAAGAAAACGGGTCATCGCTTGGACTGAGCCGCCACGCTGGCACGTCGGAATCCCTGGTCACTTCGCCTCGCCATTTGGTAACTCACTCCACTCACTCACGCAACCCGCGCAAGCTGTTCCTCTTTTCCTTGGCCCTCGCTCGAGCGCAGAAAGGGATTTGCCACGCAAGCCCAGCAGTTGACGCGGACATCCGGCACCTCGGTCGCTTCACTTCCAAAGCAGCACGAGTCGTTGGTGGTAGTTGGTGGGTCGGGGGCATCGCTGACAGACGCCCGCGGAAGTGTCAAAAACGCCTTTCGTCACGAGACGAAGATGGTTCTTCCGGCCGCGTCGTTGGCGATTCAGAGGATGGTGGACACCGTCACGTCGATGCCCTGGAACGTGCTCAAGCACATGGAGCAAACGCTGCTGTGGAGCGTTCCACCGGAGCCGAAAGGCCCCAAGTGGGCCGACGACGTCTTCACCGCGTCGAAAGGAGTCTCCATCTCGGCCGTGCTGGCCTGCATCGAGGACGAACTCACGGACAGCTGCAGCTCCGGCTTGTTTTCCAGCGGCGAAGACGCGGACTGGAGCAGCGACGAAGTGAGTCTCAACGGCGATTCGGACGACGAAGACAGCGCGTCGTACTCGTACCAAGGCGAACGATGGTACTGGGCGCCGCCTAGTTCGGCGAACAGCGTTCGAAGCTACGAGGACAAGTACGAGACGGCGAGTCAGCGCAGCGCGGACTTGGACGAATTCGGACTGGAGCACGGAGACGAGCACTACCGACGCCCCACGATGTACGCCATGCCGACTATCGATTTTACCGCGGACGGTGTCGTTGATTCGTGGGTGCATCGCTACGGCTCCAGCAAGGCCGACTTCACCTACGTCGCGACTGTGTCCGACTGCAACTCGGACGACGACGAGTCTCAGCAAACCCGCTCAGTGCCTCCTCCCCTCGCCGGGTTCTACATCCCCGTGCTATAAGGGAATAGTCCTTTCAACTACCCAGACCCACTCGCTGTCTGTGAGGACAGCAGTAGAGAGAATTATCAGACGATCGAACTGTACTATAAGCAGGAAAAGCTGCCAACCCGCTGGACTCGAGGACATCGCCAATGTCGAATCAAACACTGAGCGCCGAGGCCTCGTGGTAATGACAATCTCTTGTCGCTTTTAGAGGACGGGTATCTAACAAGAGTCCACCGGCCGGCAGCGAGCAGCGGTTGTGTCGTCCACCAGAGGACGTCGACACCACCCAGGAGACTCTCGGCTAAAATTTCTGGCCCCGTTATCCAAGATAATAGAGACTGTAGCCATCCTGAGCCATGTTGAAGTGGTTGCCCTTTGGCAGAGAAGACGTCAAACCGTTATTTCTTCAGAATTTCTGCTGCGCTGGACGCGATGGAGCGCCGCATAGCTGGCGGCACTTCAGAATTCCGGCACTCAAGGCCCAGACGCGCAGTGCCGGATCGAGCAGACTCAAGAGAACGAGCGAAAACGCGCAAGTGGCGATGGCGCTCCTCGCACGCACCTTCCGGACGGTCGCGGGGCTCCCGTGGAGCACCCTGGAGCTTCTGGACCGGGCGATGCGGTGGAGCGCCGTGCCAGTGATGACGGAGGAGCCGACGTCCGACGTCTGGGCCGAAGATCTCTTCGCGCCCAGGTCCTCCACCAAGTGCTGGCTGTCGACAACTTACGACGACGCCACCGACAGCTCCGGATCCGAGATTTGTGATGACAATGAGGAGGAGGACGACGATGACGAGTGGAGCAGCAGTGAGAGTGAAGAGGAACTGGAAGGGTTCAGCTTCGGGAGCGACGACGACGTTGAGTTTTGGGGGGATCGCTGGTTCTGGTCTTTCGACGACGAGGAGCTCACGGTTTCGAGCTTGGACTTGATCGACTCCAGCGATAGTGAGTCGTCGAGCTACGTCGTCGAGAGGCTGGTCGACTACGTCATGCCGTCGATGGATTTCAACGCCCCGGATGCAGTTGACACGTGGGTCGACAAATACGGATCCAGTAGGTCGCAAGTTCGCTTCGTGACTGTGTCGCTGAGTGAAGCCAACACCATCGACAACTCGCCGACGTTCGCGCTCCCGAGCACGCCAACAGGACTTTTCGTCGCTGTGCTGTAAACACACACACACCCAAGCCCGGACTGGGACAGCTTTCTGCCTTATAAACTTGTAAACACTGCACAGACTAGGATAACAACGTGTAAGACTTTGAACAAGTCACGTGACTAGATATCGCAAGGCCTCAAACAGCTCCTTTGCGTCTTGTGCTCCTTCAAACCTTGATGAAAATCTCCAGTAGATCCATCCACTGGGCTACAACGATCCACCTGCAAGCCAACAACAAATAGTCAGCGATTTCAGCTCCGACAGGCAGTTGGGCTTTAAGCCCAACTGCGTCCACGAGCATGCACCTACGTACGTGAGAACACCAACGAGGTTGTAGAGCAATAGCTCAAAGTGTGGCACCGCTTCTCCAGCCTTCGGAGGCTTCGCGGCGAATGGAGCAAAATGCTGGCAAACCTCGTGCTGTATAGAACGTCAACCGTTGAATTAGCAGAGTCACAGGTATTTACAGCGCGAACACCATTCTCGAGCTTACCATCACGTAAATGACGATGGAGTTCTTGCCCACTGAGATGCAAGGAGCGCCAGACCACTTGACTCTCGCTTCGCCATCGATGAGCCTCACAAGCAGAGCAAATAGCCATGCTGCCAACCCCGAACTCAGCAATACATACGAAAGTGACCACAGGTTCTTGTTCAGTGGAATCCACGGACCACGGGGAAATACCCAGAGACCTCCGCTCACGATGCTGAGCAGAGTTAAACCGCCTCCACACGCCAAGAGGTGGCGTAGTTGACGGTCCTGTGCTTCATTCGTCGTCGTCTGCGGCTGTTCCTCGACTACTGTGAACAGCGCAGCTTGTAAATACCCAACGTATGCCGTAGTTGCCACCATGAGCCAGTTCACGAGCCCTTCCGGGTCGTAAGGGCCCGTTTGGAAACGTTGCTGGCACGATGGTGTCTGAAAAATGTGATGGAGTCCGAACACTAGCGAGTCCACGTACAAATGGACCCCGCCAGTGCAATTGCGGTGAGCTCCGTCCTCTGCTACACCCCCTGTTCCAAGATACCCCGTCGGACAGCCTGGTACATGCAGCGTGAACGTCAATAGCAGGTTCGCGAGCACCAACGGCAGCACACCGAGCACCAAATGACCCGCTGCCAAGATCCACACACGATGCTGCCGATGGCCGCGTAATGGCAAACACCAGTCAGCAAAAGCGACTACCAGGTACGCAATTCCGAGAGCCTGCAGCACGCCAGGAATCCTCCACTCGTTCCAATTGTCTCCGTTGTTGATGCAGAGTCCCAGCACAAAGAGTTTAGCCGTTCGCTGAGCAATGCGCCCAAGAGCTTCCAGCTTCGACGCGCTTCGACTACTTGAAGAGGACAAGAAGACACTGAAACCGAGAATCCACGCGAACCTGGACGAGCAGCAATTCAACAATTAGCAACGAGTTTTCCACTTGATCAAACATTCATGCGGGGCTTACCAAGGGAATACCAAGTCGGCGATTGTCAGCCCGTTCCAGATACTGTGCGTGAAGACGGTGAAGCCACCGCCTACAACAAGATTAGTTCGTTCCAGGTCATATAACTTAGAGCTGCAGCTAGGTATGCCACCCACCTCCGTAGTTGACGAACACCATGAGACTTAACGTGAGTCCTCGAAAAGCGTCCAACGCCTGATGCCGCTCCGATTTCCCTCTCTTCTTGTGTCGATCGAGAAGTTCGTACAGCCCAGAGTCCGATTTCAGCCGCGGAGGCACCAAAGGCTCCGTGATGCTCGAGGATCTCCTCGAATTCCGGTCGAATGCATTCGCGAGCCGGAAACTCTGACGCAGCAGCACGACCAGTGCGATAACTAACGCCCCGACAAGTGCTGCGTGCTCTGTATGCATGGAGGCATGGGGAAGAGCTTGAGCGTCGCTTACAGTGGAGTCCATGGCCACCTTCCAGCAACCTTTCACGACACGATCTTGAGGAGGCGTCTTTCAAATCGACAATACTAGAACGCTGCACTTGAACAATGGGGCGAGATCTCACTTGTCTCCATGTTCACTCCGTTTCTTTCGGTCAAATTATTTTAAAAAGAGACTTGGTTGTGTGTCCGGTAGGAGCAGAGGTCGAAGCAGCGCCATGCCGGAGATTTTGAGTTGCTGTGTCCTCGTCCTCGTTGCAGGGTCGGAATCCTCGGTCGAAAGATGGTGTTGTAGTTGGAGGGCCGACAACGTGGGGATCGAGCGAGCACCGGTGACAATTGATTTGACGGGCGAGACGTGAGATGGCGAGCGGCTGGCAATTCGGTGGCAGGGCTGTACGATGCGGGGTGTGCGGTGGTGGCTGCAAGCCAGCGAGCTGGAGGCACCGACTGACTGCAGACCTGGGGCACATTGAAGCCAGCGCGTGCAGCCGCGGAAGATCGCAAGGACGGACGACGTGGCGCGCAGGACGAGAGAAGAGTGTGAGCGCCGGAGAGGCGACAGCGGAGCGGGGCATGTGAGGCCAGGAGGCCACGAGAGCGGAGATGAGGGCCAGAGGGGGAGAGGTCCAATAATAGCAAGGGCACCCGTAGTTTAGGGACAGGATAAGTGAGGCTTCGATAGTTAGGAGGGCGGCGAGCTGCGGCCAGCAGCTCGACCCTCAGTTGCGAATTGGTGCAGAACTGCGTCAGTCCAAGACTAATAAAGAGAGTTGGTGCCGGACACGGGTTGCAGCCACAGAGGGGCAGAAGCGTAAAGTGAGGTAAGCGAGTAGCAGAGGTGTATTACGAGGGCGGCTAGAAAGTAGAGTGGTGGGGGCCACGGAGAGAGACCGTGGGGGTTGTGGCTGGGCTACTGATGCTGCCTCGACCGTACGGACAATAGGGCTCGTGTAGATGTTTCTGTGTTTGTGTGTCAAAGAGCTCTAGCGTCCAACCTACATGTAAATACCGGGTTGATCTTGCTGGAAGCAGCCATAGAGACCTCCCCCGGGGTTGCCGGTGCCGATAACGCTTCCTCCCCACCGTCCCTATCCCGGCATCGACGGGGTGCCGGGCCAGCTTGGAGTTGGTGGACAGTCGAACTGCCTCGCATCGCTCACTACTCGGCGATAACCGCTCCCTAGGTGTCCGCATCCAATGACGAGGACAGAGTGAGAGAGAATTAACCGGAAAAGTTAATGCCCCGGAGTGGGCTATAATGACAGTGTGTTTCTAATCTTCACATGGACCCTTACAACAAGTCCTTCCTCCCAGCAAATGAGCTGCGCCGGGCCTTCTCCTTCATGCACGGTGCTCTCCTTGTCGATGATCTAGCTCGTCTTGTTGATAAGGATATCGCCCCCTGTACTCGACAAAGGAGATCTGGCTGGACGCCCCCTCTTTGCTCTCGATGCTGGCATGTTTGTGACCGCTGATGTCACTAGCCATCGTCCTTGATGAACTTGACCATGCACGTGGCGTACATCTTGGTGCCAAGTACTTGTGTCCTCGAGCGGTTGAAGATGTTGATGCTCATGCCGACTTCCAGACTGGCACCGGAACTTGTTCTCGAGGTCTTGGAGCACTTCCGCCGTAAAATTGCCACCATTCCTCCACCAGCACCAGCCTTCAAGCCCACCATGACGTCTTGATGTTGTCAGCTTACAGACAACGACGGTGAAAGCCCCCCGACTCAATACACGTCATTTTGACGTAGACAGGCGGAGACGGTGG
>LGTU01000510.1:0-37568 GCA_001314425.1 Phytophthora pluvialis | reverse complement strand
GCTTCATCTAAAGAGCGTAGACGTTTCGCCTACATGCTTCCGGTCGTTGGTGTTGTGTGTCGGGGGCCTTCATTAGCCGTAAACAAGAAGTCAAATCGTCAATGAAGCCGTCATCTAATTGGCTGAACCATGTGTTGGACATGGAACCAGGAATTCAATTCAAAATGATCGTTAACGAAGGCAGACTTTCACGTGCCTTTTTCAAACGATTCTAGACCTTGCTAGGAGCTCTAGAAGACGTTGTTCGCTTCACAATTGCCTGCAGATCAGTTTGACCGAAGAAAAGAAATTCGACCACATGCCTTCAGCAAGGAGATACTTTTTTAAGCCGCCATAACGTTTGTTCTACCCAAGGGTTTGGCAAGCAAGGGCTCTGTCGTGTAGTCCAGACGCTCAGCTTTTCAATGGTGTGCGCAACTCCAATTTGAGGTTAAATAGTTAACGATCATTTGGTTTTGAATGGACTCAAATGTTGAAGCGGATAAGTGATCTGGAACAGAGTGGTACTTGTTACCGGAATCTAATCTATGCCTTATATGCATGTCTGGAGCAAGTTTGGCAAACGTATCGTAAGCTTAAGTGCATCTACCAAAAATAAAAAGAGAAATGAAGCAGACTGGCAACAATCCCACGTCGCTCAAGTAGGTTGATGACCAACTTTGGAGCATTCTTACTGATGAATTTCCGGCGAAAGAAGGCCTGAGTGGTGAGACTCTGCTCGGCACAAACGCGTCTCCAGAGGAGGAGAGCTCGGACGAAAATGAGGGGAAGGCAGCTGCAGCAGCACCTCCAGGAAAGCTAGCACCGGTCGTGCAGCTCGCGCACGCAATGGAGAGCGGCATGACTGCAATTGCAACGGCCATGAGTAATCGTCCCGCAGATGATGACCACTTCCGCGCTCTTGCAAATGCCATGAAGCTGCAGACGCGTGCTCTTGAAGCTCAGCAACAGGAAACCCGGCGTTTTCAAGAGCTCCAGCTGCAGCTTATGCCGCGCCTGCTAGACAAGACAACTTAGTAGCAACAGTTGAAGATACAGCACGAACCAAACACAGTTAGTAGTACATACCACCCGTAATTGAGAGCTATCAAAACTGTCGCTGTAGTATCCATTCTTACCAAATGCATAAGCTAGATCGTTGCGCTTTGCTATTCCCTGCACGTTGGACAGTGGCCTCTCAAGGTCTTCTAAGTCTCTATCTGCTCTTGGGCGCCCCTCAAAGCGAAGGGGGTCGTTCTCTCCTACAACGACCGAGTCATCTAGTAGAATAAGCAGTTTGTGAAACACTGCGCAGCTCACGATCACCTTGCAAATACGCGACGAAGACTTCTGCTCCAGCTTGCCCAGAAGCACCTTAAAACGATTCTTGATGGAACATAAGAAGACAGTCTGCAAAACGTTTAACATGTTAAAATCAAAATTGTGTGAGCTGCAAAAGCGTATACGCTT
This sequence comes from Phytophthora pluvialis, assembly GCA_001314425.1. NCBI lineage: Eukaryota > Oomycota > Peronosporomycetes > Peronosporales > Peronosporaceae > Phytophthora > Phytophthora pluvialis. The sequence goes on along the minus strand of LGTU01000510.1, from coordinate 36,119 downwards.
ACCTTTACTTCACGCCAGAGCCGTTCCACAACGATTGGTCATTGTTGGAGCCCACTCGAATGGACAGTGATCTGAAGTAGCCACGATTATCCACAATGGCCTGGACGTTGACGGCCCGGAAGTTTTTCCGGCAATACCAGCCATCGAAATCTCGAGGTCGCGAGATTTTCACCAGCGTACCGTCGATTGCTCCGACGACGACAGGGAATCCCGCAAATTTCTCAAAGCCCTCCGCAATGCCCGAAAGCTCGCTGGGCTGTCCCATCACAACATACTTAGATTAGAGGCTAAGTTACTTAGCACATCTAGGGTATCGTTAATATATACAACTGCTCGTGGCCGTGAAATTCCAAGAATTGATGCAGCAGCATCCATCGTGCATCCTTGAGCTAAGCAGATGATGGCCAGAGCTACTCTCTTAAAAAAATCTTGTGCCACAGTTAGCTGCAGGTAGCTGAGGACTGGCGTCACACACAAGCTTGTAGATCCGAACCAAAGAAGTCTTGTCCATCCTGAGCTTCTTGTGAACCCAATTGGTACTTGGTGCCTGCATGGCTTGCTCAAACGTCCGATTTCGAAACGTCGAGGTGCCCGACGGTGGGGCAGGAATACTGCGCTTGTCAATTGCTGCGATGGAGGCGCACGAACACGCGCTAGCCACCACAGCAATAATGGCTGCTGTCTCGTCGTCCACGGCACAGCAACTTTTGGTGCTCTGAAAACTGGTGTGCTGGAACGCGAACTAGCCAAATTGGTACAGTGTACCGTTTTCTGTTGGCCAATCAAATCCCTAGTTTATTAGAGCTCAGCACGTGTGCTGGCACTTGAACAAGGGCCTAAGCGCTCTGTACACGCCACCAGCATTTCATCCACTCGCTGGAGTGGTATCGGGCCAGGTAATTCAGCGACATCCCGCAAGGCAATTCTATCTTGTTTTCGCCGCACCTGTTCACGGTCATTACAGGTAGCCCCGTCGAGGCGAAGTTCCCGACAGCTCGCTGTTCCGCAGGTGTCCGAGCCATAGCGAACGAGTCAAAATAGCGTATGCCGCGCTGACAAATGCAAGCATCACTAGCCATCGAGAAGCAACCCATCTAATCTACGTGGCTCGGACACCATAGCGAACGAGTCAAAGTAGCGTATGCCGCGCTGGCAAGCATACATAGCCATCGAGAAACGTGCTTATTGAACAATCGACTGGAGACCGACTGATAGATGAATACCAATTTGCGTGTTGCACGAATGTCTTCCCTGGCCGAAACGGATAACATCCAGGAAAATTATCACCATTGAAAGGGTATCAAGTGCTGGCAAATTCACTGTACTCTCTCGTAACTCGCCGTTTGTATTCAAACCCGCTTTACCCGATATCGGCAGCCGGTCATATTTGACAGGTATATGGCAAAACGACAAATCAGACCAGGAATCGGATCACCTAATACTAAATTTCAGAGATGAAATATCCCAGAACATTTCACATCTTCATCATGTATGTACCGGTATTTCAAACAAAATTGCCATGACCCCCCGTAACTAAAAGCCGCTTGGCTCACCTCGCCAATAGTGAAACCAAGGCGCAGACAACGCCGCGCAGGACCGAGCGACGGACGGAGCATGAGCTGGCTGCGCTCCAAGCTGCGGCAGGTGGCGGCCCGCGCCACGGACGCGCTGGCGCAGGCGGCCGATATGGTGGCGCCCACGCTGTACGAGTCGCGCGTGGACGAGTTCCACCACCGTTGGACGACCGTCGCGCGCTTCCTCGAGTCCGTTCTGTCGCGCGAGCTGGAGCCGGCGGAGCAGCGCCGCCTGCTGCTGGAGAGCCACACGCGCGACTCGCTGCTAAAGCTGGTGCTGCTCATCTACGAGGAGGAGAACAACTCGGACCGCTGGGAGATGGTCATGGCGCGCCCCAAGGCGGCGGCCGAGGACGCCGAGCCCCGGGCGCGCTCCCGCTCGCGCGCGCAGTCGCAGACGCCGCCGTCCCCGCTGCAGGGGGAGCACGCGTCGCACGAGTGCCTCGAGTACCTGCTGGAGAAGCAGATCATCCCGCACCTGTGCGAGGTGGGGAGGCGGGACCAGCCCTGCGGCATCATGTCGCTCGCCATGCAGTTCGTGGGCGCGCTGCTCAGCCGCGTGAGCTACCCCATCCTGCCCACGCGCGAGGTGCACGTGTCCGTGGTGGCGCTCATCCAGGCGGCCGCGCGCAAGGAGGTGGAGGACCCCACGGTGCGCAAGTACCTCATCAGCCTGCTCAACATCCTCTGGAAGAAGCTGCGCGGAGACCCCGTGCAGACCGAGTTCTTCTTCCTGCACGCGGACAGGCTCATGATCCGCACGACCGACATGGCCTCCCTCAAGACGGATGAGGCGGGCGGCACCAAGCGACTTCGATCGGCGAGTGACGACCCGTTCCTGCACCTACACAACCACCACACGCAGAGCGAAGTGCCGGAGCTGATTCTCTTTACCGGGTTGCTGCCGCACATGTACGCGGTTGGGAAAATTGGAGAAAAGTGTCGCGAGGCGCTGGTGATCGCGGCGGCGGTGCACGACAAGGCGCTGTGCCGCTTCGTGCTGCAGCTCACGCCCTTCTGCCACTATGCGGTCAACGGCGTGATTTCAGCCTTCGATGCGCTGCCCAAGACACTGGCGTCGACGGCCAAGACGCCTGCTGCGGCGGTGAGCTCGTCGGATTCTGACGCGAATATGGAGGTGGAACTGAGCTTTCTTGCTGTGCGGCTGCGCTTTTGCTGCACGCTTGCCATGGTGGCACGATACGAGTTGGAGGAAGCGGACGAGGTCACCGGTGAACTGCAGCGCCGCTCGATAGCTGACGAACTGCTGGACCAGTTCCGGACTCGTTTCCTGGAAGGCCCGCTGCTCGAAGGACTGCTACACACGTCGGAGGCCGCGGCTTGCGCTGCTACACTCTACGCACGCATTATTCTCGAGGAGCTCACAGCGTGCGGTCGCGACACGCGTGCGAACCCGCTGCTCTTCCTTTATTTACAGTTTCTTCTCGAGCGTACGCCTGTGCTGACAGCTGATGCAGCTCCGGAGAAGCTGATCACAGCCATTGCAGAAGAAGAATCGCCCGCGTCTGCTGAATCTGAAACGCAAGCGGTGGACTCTTCCGTAGCACAGCAACTGCCATCGGAATTGCTGCGTCACATGGACTCCCTCTCGAGCTCTTTGTGTATCGCTACGATTGATTTGTTCACAAGCGTACTGGAGCTACAGGACGAGTACGCCGACAGTGTACTGCTAGGCGCAGTGAACAAACCGGAGAGTGATGCCGAGAGTGGAAGTGAGTCCAGTCCGCGGAAGCGACTGCCCACAACGTCTTCGCTGCTGAGCCCCAACGCGCCTGCCAATGGTGCCATCTGGTTCGCGTCGCGGTTCCCTGATTCATCGGTTGCCTCTAATGTTCATCTGTGGAAAATCCGTGCTTTTGCGGGGCCTGAGGATGTCGCCGAAGAAATCCCGGCAGCTGATGACCAAGAAGACCAGGTGCTGTCGCTGCTGTCTTACATTGCTGATGCGGAATACGCTGCTTGCCAGCGTGGGCCTGAAGAATTGGATGACTCTGACGACGATGATATCGACTTTCAAGAAGACGAAGCGGTATCTCCGACAGCAGTAACTGCAGCATCGGAAGACACTGGGAGCTCTTCTCCGCCCCCTGCTCCTGCTCCTGTGGCTGCAGGTGCAGCATCTCCTTCAAGAGGATCATCAAGTCGGACTGCTGCAACGCGCAATTCGATGAAGCCGCTACGCGATGTGTATTTAAGCATCAGTCTGCCTTCCTTTTCGCCCGCGGAGCCGGCTGGCCTTCGACAGCGAACCCAGTCGCAGTTCCTACAAAGATTAACCGTCGGGAGCGACGAGGGGACAATGCCGCTCTTCTTGCGCATTGTTCTGAGTCGCGTGGAGCGCTTGCTGGAAAACTCGTTCCAGGAGAACCTGGCGCTGTCAGGCCTGATCTATGCTCTCGCCCAGAAGTCTCGGTGCTCAGCTGTGGTGTTTGACCTGGACGAGGCTCTGCCGGCTGGCCAGAATCTGCGCAGTATCCTAGAGGAGGTTTACGCTGATGCTCTGCGTCGCCTGAATCGACTGCCTAACGGCGCGGCGCAGCTGCAAGAGCTGCGCAAGAAGCTCGTGGACGAGGACAACGATGCGGCCATGAACGACCATGAGGCGGAGACGCGACTGCTGTGCGGCTACGTAGTCCTCGACGAGATTCTGAAGGAACTTTGCTCTCTTCTCTTTGCGCGTGAGCGTGTCAAGACTCTCCCCCTCAAGCCTGAGGGTTATTATTTGGAGCCGAAACGAGCCGGATCCCTGTCACCGCCGTCGGCGATGCAGCGCGAGCGAGTTCTCTCGAGTGAGACGCTCTTTTCCGACGATGGCTCGCAGGTTGACGCGGCTTCGCCTCGAAAGCAGGGTAGTATCGGCAAGGAGTTCGAGGCGCTGCTGGCCGAAGCCCAGTCCAGCATGGATGACCTGCTTGTTGGTCCGGGCGAGGACGCGGCAGCGCCAGCTTTAGAAACCGAACTGGAGACGCAGATTGTATAGAATTGGACGACAGCAGCGACCCCACCACCGACCCATATAGCGTGAAGTATGACCACTGATCCTGGTGAAAAAAAATAAAACGAGTTCGAGTGGATGGAGGCTGGTGACTAAAGGCGCCCCGTGGTGTGGCATTCCATTCGTCCTTTGCAGCTGTGCTGGAATTGAAGTAACTTCGCTTCGAGGTGCTCGGCCAGATTGAAAACGGAGAAGGGTGAAGCGTCGCGTTGGCAGGCGGCGCCATGCGCTCGACGAAGCGGGCGTGGCCGTCGTCAGAATTGCCTCCGCTCTCGGTCGACGACGTGCCTGGACGAAAGCCTCAGCGACGGACCCAGCTACCGACTGCAGCGGACGCAACTTCAATTGGTCCCCGTAGTTTACCGAAGGTCTATCCTCGACTGCAGACACTCACGCAGCTCACCAGTACGTACGTTCGTGGCTTGCACACCGGAAACTTCGTCACCCGCAGTGAATTGCGGTGGTACAAGTTCGATGGAGTGGACTCCCCGAATTCAGCGAGAGATCGGACCATCAATTCCGTGAAACAATCGGCGGCGCTGGTGCTTCAGTGTTCGTGGAGAAGGTATGCAGCAGTGACAGTGCGAGGGCGCCTAACAACGAGAGTTTGGCGGCGTCAGCTTGATATTGCCGCAAAGATTACACAACATTCGGCCCGGTTCACACGAGCCCTGCAAGTCGTGGGGGCCCCCGAGAAGGACCGCTTGCAGGGTGTAGCTTCCATCGTACCGATAGGCGGCTTTTACTTCCACGCCCCCGCACAATTACTATCGTGGTGGCTCGGGTTTGTATGCGCCCAGATTGTTGCGAGACGAATTCTGCGGCACCCTCCGATTGCTGTCAGAGCAGTGGATATCCCCGTTAGGCTAACTCGAGCGAAGCTGGTTCAGCTGTGGCGCTATGTGGTACCCCTGGCTGTGCTGACGCTTCAATGTTGTGTTCGAGTGTTCCTAGCAAGACGAATGGTGGGACTACGGAGACTCGAGCGGCTTCAACTCGAAGCTGCTATAAGGTTGCAGGGGTTTATTCGAGTCTACAACGCCCAGCATATCGCCAGAAGACTTCGACGATGGTGCGCAGCAGTCCAAATCCAGTGCCTTTGGCGTTGTCACCACGCACGAGAATGCTTACAGCAGCGGCGTATGACGTGGATTGCCACATGCGTCTGTACTCCACTACTTCTTCAGGCAGCTAAACAAGCAACGGTCAAGCTGCGCGTACGATCCGCTCAGTCAATCCAAAAACGTTATCGTGGATGTCGCGCTCGCGCTCAGTTCCGAGAACTATTGAGCTGGCACGAGCAGCGGAAGTGGCGGCAAAACCCGAGCAAGGGTCTCGACTTTTTCGAGCTTAAACGTTATGATCAGGCCGCCCTGTATTTGGAGAACTGCTTTCGTCAAGGGATTTTCGCAGATGAAGCATTGCCAACATCCCTGCCCACACAAACGAACCAAAGTTTAGTCAGAGGCACGCCCCAGAGCAAACTCGTGAGTGGCTCGAGAATGTCCTTCAGCTTCAGCACAGCACCTACCAAACTCGGGATCGATTGGATTCTCCAGCGAAATCATTTGGGTGATGCTGATGATTTAAGTAGTGATGTTGCTCGCTTGGCTGGACGACTTCAGTTCTGGCAGGCATATGCTATCAGCCACTTCAGGGTTTTCGAAGCCACCGGAAATGTGCTCAACCTGAACCAAGCACGTGTTGGCTGGGAAAGTTACCTGCAAGTGGACACGGTTGTTCGATCTTGGACACCATTCGAAGAAATTGCAGCTTCTCTGACAGAGCTACGATTCCGGTCGCAATTGGAGCTTGCGCGATGCTTGTTTTGGATCGGTAAACGAAGCGAGAAGGACAAGGCTCTGAGTTTATCGCTCAGTCTTTTGCAGGAGCTTGAGATTCGTCCCAGCGATTTACTCAGCTTGAAGTGTTTCTCACTCTCCGATGCAGTTAACCTTAAAGCCCAGATACTCCTGCTAAGTAGCATGTTGTACTTCGAGCAGAGCCTCTTCACGAAGAGTTGCGCTCAACTGGAGAAGCTGCTGAACTTGCCATGCCAAGCTGCGTGTACTGACTTGGAAGTCCGCTTTGGTCTTGCCTTGGTTATGTTGAAGCGTTGCGAGGAAAGCTTTGCCGGCAGCAGTGGAACTTTCAAAGCCGACGACTTTGAAACAAATGCATTTTTGAGAACTGCGGCGCAGCTACTGAAACAGTGCTACCGGGTGATTGAACTCTGGCCGTCCGTTGGCTTTTACCACGGTTGGTTAGAAAAGAGCGAAGCAAAGCGATTGCTTGCAAGTGAGCAGGTGGGGTCATTTCTTCTGCATCACCCGATTGATGCAGCAGGCACAGGCTACAACGTACACAAGCCCGACAACCCTTTACCAGCTGAGAAGATAGTACTACAAGTGAAGCTGTCGGATCGCCCTCTTCGCGTTGCATCCTTGCGCATCGAGTTTACAGACAATGGAATGTACAAGACACGCAAAATGCCCAATCACCTCGCTCACTTTAGCTTGCACGGCCTGGTAGCTAATCTCCCGCCAGAAGCTGGTGTCCAAATGGAATTAGGCATCCGAAAATCGGTATATACTCGGTCACTGCAGAAGAAGCTGGAACGATCTCAGCCTGAGCTGCTGCGAGAGAAAGTTGCGCTGCGATCGAGATTGCTGGATTGGAATGAATGGGAGCGAAAACTTAACGAGACCGCGGCAATACGTTTCTCTGATACTGTTACACCTTGCAAACGACGGAATGAGACGTGGAGTGTCGTGTGCTTTGAGATCGCAAAGGCACTGGAATCCAGTGAGGCGTGGGTATTTGCTGAAGTCGCTGCACGGGAGGCACTGCTACATTCAAAGGATCGTTCTCAGCGTGCAAATGTGAATTTTCTTGCGGCTCGAGTCGCGATCAACATGCAGAAGCGAAATGAAAGCGCGTTGTTGATGCAGCAGGCCCGCCTGGAGATGATTCGAGAGCGATCAAGTCCCAACGCGCATTCCTTTATTCATAACTTGACAGCAGTTCAACGAGCATTGTCGCCCAATGTCTCAATCTCAAAGCAGGAGCCGTTCTTATCCCGCCTTGAACGACTCCAGAAACTTGAGCGTTTGTGTTTGAAGGCATGGCGGTACGACAGTCTGGCACTACGCTTTCGTGGAGACCCTTTTCGAGAAGCCTTGCTGCTGCAACGTATCGCCGATGAAATGTATGCTGAATGTGGCGACACTTTCTTTATCAGAAGTCTCTTGAAAGCGCATGTCCGCGCCTACGTTGGAAACGATTCGTGGTATGAGGGACTTCATCTGAAGTGCGCGTACGCCTGCGTTGCTCGGTTATTCAAGCACTTTCACATGCACCAAGATTCTTGGACTGCGCACCTGGTGAGCTTGACGAATCATATCCAGGAGAAAACCCACGCGAAGATGGCTGTGACTAAGACACGGGCATTTAACATTAAGTTGTTGCTACTCTCGTGGCACCACATACCGTTCTTGCTTTGCTTCGAGATGGCAGAAGTTCTGTATCGCCTTAAAAGTCACAGTGCGTCGACACTCATCGACGTTTACGAAAGTTTACAGGGCCGCTTACGTGGTTCACGACCGCAAACGCCTCTGTACGCAGGATATGAGGAGCTCATCCTGCTAAGACTTTCATTCTTGCATGCCGCGAAAGTATCCCAGACAGAGCATTCGTGGCGTCATCTCGAGGCTGCCGTATCGGTTATCGACGAAGTCCTCGAGCATAGGAAGGAGCGTACGCAGTTGTTCACGGCTGATGCTGCGAAGAAGCGAGCAAAGAGGATTATGTGGCCCTGTTCAATTCGCCTCCCCTTCTACTTTAGCGAAGCCGAAGTGCTTTTCATTCGCGGATTTTTCATACAACTTCAGGAGGAAATGATGCGGATTCCTGTCGAGCGCAGAAGGAGCTGGCGTGACTACCACGCACTGCACCAGGAGCTGATGGAGCTTGTGATGAAGTCTGCGTCTCCTGGTGAAGTATCAGGCAGTGGTGGCCGAATGCTCAATAGTGTGCGGTACCGTGCGGACAACATACGGGGTCTCCGAATCTTTGTTGGGGCTACTCACGATGTGGCTATCTTGAATATGTTACTGAGTCATCCTTTTGTGGCAATCCGGCTCGAGGGAGAGACAACTCCGACGAGATCACCTCCGACATGGACGAATTTGTCTCCTAGCTGGGAAGAAGACATCGAGATCCCGGTCTCTTCGGGCAGGTCGAACATTACCATCAGTGTAATGAACCGCACCAGACGAAATTCTCGATGGCAAGATGCTGATACGATCGGATATGTTTCCATAGCGATGCACGATCTGCTTGCAGCACAGGACGGAGTCACGGAGGGAAAATACTATGCGCTTACTCTGCTAAAGCCACCAAGCCAGCGACCCAGTAGCGGGAGTGAAGAACACCACAGTGACGTAGCTCGGATTTTCTTAAGCTTCCAGGTGATTGTAAAACCTCAGCCAATGCTGCCGCCATCAGCCAAGCGGACGGCTGCATGGGCAACTCGGAGTGGAAACTGGGACGTCGAGGACGTTCGAGCGCATTTGCATGGAGATCTGCAAATCTTTGTCTCAAACCGATGGATCTGGAGCCGATTTGCGGGTCTGTTCATGCAAGACAACGACCTATTAATCGCGAAGTGGTTCTTCGAGAAATCTGTGCGCTTGACTTCGGAGTTGCAGCGACGAACGAGCAGGCTCGGGCTTCGACTCAACAGGGCGGACTCCTTGGCAATCGTCAACGACCTCGTAGGGCTAAGTCGCTGTTATCGGGCGAGTTTGGGTGACGTAAAGTGGGGAGTGCAAGCCGCTCCGCTGCTTGGGCAAGCAGAAACGATTTTGACGCGAAAAGCGTCTCAGCACCAGCGCGAGTACTGCTCGCTAGCAGACCACGCTGCACTCGAGAAACAGTTAGCTGCTGTTCGTGAATTACTCGCCGAAGCTTGTGGCACGTCAGCGACGGTTGGGCCACTAGAGGAAGCATTGTCAAGGAAAACTCGGGCGACGTCAGAATGGATCAAAATCATGAACCGGAGACCCAGTGGAGGCAACTCAGCCCGCTACTTTAACCAAGACACGGGTGAAGCGTTCCATTCGAGTTGGCGCACCGAGCCACTCGAGTACGAAGACCAAAAAGTGGTTATGGCCGAGGAGCAAGAGCGGCTTCCTCATCGCATCGTTGTTATGGCGAGTGATATGAAAGCCCGAGTGAGTTTTCACAGGCAAAAGTTGCTTCGCCTGCACGCTGAAGACCCGTTCCAGTGGGTGGCTGTGTTCAACGATCGCGCAAAGGAGATCCAGTTTTACAGTCCCCATTCTCCTGCTGCATATTCGGATCCAAGCGCAACCCAATACCCTGCTCAGCCGCCTACATACGTGATGCTCGCTGACGAGTTTTTGCTCTATCACGTTCTTCTAGTCCAAGACGCCTATCGCAAATATCGTTGCAGAAGACAGCGACAACGCCGGCTTCGTGGGGTATTTCTATCTGTGTGCATGGCTACTCGGGAGTTGGTAGCAACCCGGCGGCGGATTCTTCTGCGGAGCTTAAATTGTGTTCGCGTTGTAGTCGAAAGGGCCCAACACTTGCGCGCTGGCGACTTGCTGAGTAGCGATCCGTTCGTGGTACTCGCCTTAACGGATCCTACCGGAGAAGTGGTGGCCACCGGTGAAACAAATGTGCGTTACAGTTCGCTTAACCCCAAGTGGAACGAGGAATTCCACTTCCGCTACAGCTTCACAGAGCACGAAGTACATCGGGCCTCGTCGCTGAACGAGGGGACAGTTCATTTGCGTGAAGCTACACTGACACTCAAGGTATTTGACTACGACGTTGTCTTAACTCGTAAGAAGAACAACGAACTCGTTGAAGAGGACAACACCCAAGAGGGGGAGGGTGCCAGTCTACAGCAAAACAGTTCTGATGACTTCTTGGGCATGGCAACTATCCCAATCCAAACATTTAGTCACGGCAAGCTCATGACTGCAGACTTGCCCCTGTTGGACGAGAAGGGGGCGAATAACTCACCTCGAACGCGTGGATTGTTGACAGTCTCCGTGCAATGGACCCACTGTGAAGAGGAGGATGACAACAATGCAGCTAAACTCTGGGCGGTCGGAAGCGGTGGAGGCAGAGCTCTCATAGCGAAGAAGGCCAAAGATCGACCTGAACTACCGGAAGAAGCAGCACGAGAGATTGCTTTTCTCCATCAGCTGATGGAGCAACTGCTCCAGCTACTGCTACGCATGGCGACCGAAGTACTGGAGCCAATGCATCGCCTTCAAAACCGTGCCAAGATCGCGCAGACCAAGGGTAAGACAGCAGAAGAAGCCAAAATGCTCGAGCAACGCTTGGACGGCTTGTTGCGTACACAATTGCTGCCGAAGCTGACGCTTGTACGAGACCTCGTAGCCGGGCAAATCGATGGCCAACTTCCAGCGGTCCTGAAGAAGTTGTTTGGGCCAATTGAGGAATACCTCTGCAGCTTCGACCAGACTTCACGACGTGAGCTACGAGCATCGATGGAGAAGTGTCTGGATAAGTTGAATGCGACGATGTACTCGTTGAAGAACATTCCAGCTGAAGACACAACTGCGGACGCGATGAGCATGGCGTTAGACCAGCATCGGCAGGTGAATGTCTGGAACGACCAGCTTCGTGAAATCCTCGAGACGTTTTTCACCGGAGACAAAGCGCAGTGGCAGTTTACGCTCGAAGAAAAAGTGGACGACTTGTACTCGAACCTATCAGGAGATGGTCATCTCCGTGGTGGTGCATCTCGTCGAGGCGAAGAAAAAGTTGTCAAAAGACCAGCGACCGCTGCCGCCGTATCAAAACGCAAGGACCGCATCGAAAGGGCCAAGCAGGAAAAAGCGTGGTATGAACTGTAGCAATTTCGAGCAAACATTTCGTCGACATGTCGACTGGCGTGTTGTCAAGCGCTGAGCAGCGAGGTGGCCAGCAGTCTTCATTCACATACATTTGTGGTTGCCTGCATGAGCAAACATGCGAGTTAGCGGAAGGCAAATGGTCCTACGCGGCTACTGGCGACCACAAAGTTGCTTCATGTGACTCCTGAGGGCGGAGCTCAAGTCGTCAAATTCCCTGTAGGACGGGAAATAGTTGACATCAATCACGTAGAGGTCCTGCGTGCCGTCATCCGCCACAATGACGTCGAAGCCGAACAGCGTTAGCTTCAGCTCTCCACGAAGACGCTCGCCGATGGCGCGCACGGCTGCGAAAATCTCTTCCTGTGTCCTCCCGGCGACAATCTTCTTTTGCGCCGTGCTGTCGTCAACATGAGGGTGGAAGTCCTTGCTAGTGGGGTAGTTCTCCTGTGTGTTGAAGTGCACACGCTGCGCTGTTCCAGCCACGAGGTTCGGCAGCGAGCGACGCTCCGCCACGTTGGTGATGTCGCCCAGTACGTAGCCCTTGAAGAGGCGACTCGAGTGGTTGACGAACTCCTGCAGCAGCGACAACAGTCAAAACCCCGTCCACGCAACTAGCAAGCGAGCGGCTATTTGCCCCACCTGATACAACGCGGGGTACTGGACGTAGTGCAGGTCTTCACGCTTGGTGATGACGCTCATCATGTGCGAGCGGTCCGTCGCTGCAGCACCAAAGACCAGCAACAACAACAACAACAGCAGCAGCATCAGCCTCGTCAGCTCTGAGCTCCTCCGCCTCCTGCCTCTTCAACAAGGCAACGCACCGCAGGCCTCGACGGACTTGCAGATGAGCGGGAGCCTCGTGCGGCCTTCGTCCAGCTCCCTCAGCAGTGTCTGGAACTGCTCGGGGTCCTCCACCACGTGGAAGTTGGGCACGTTGAAGCTCTGTGTCTGCGCCGCGTCCTGCTCCATGCTGCGCAGCATCCTGCAGGCCGCGTGGCGGTCCGTGAGCAGCGCGACGCTGTCCATGAGGTCCACCACGCGCACCGACGGGTGGCGCCGCAGGAAACGCTGCACCAGCTGCACGCGGTTGGCCGCGTCCTGGTCCCCCAGCCCCGCGAACACCATGTCGTGCGCCAGCTTGTGCAGCAGCGCGTCCAGCGGCCCGTAGCGAGTAGCCAAGCGCTCGGCCGCGGCCTCCAGCTCGGCGTCGCTCACGGAGGCGCCCGCGGGCGTCGCGGCCTCCAGGTCGATCAGCACGAAGCGAACGCCGTCCGCCTCCATGTCCAGCACCTCCTGCAGCCGCGCGACCTTCTTGGCCGGGAAGATGACGCCCACCACGAGGGGCTTCGAGTCGGCCATGATGCTTCTTAGCGAGTGATGATTCGAAACGGATTTTGTTTAGCAATTAATTGCGTGTGTGGACCACATTGTAGCGTGCCAGGGATCAGTAGTAACTCTCGTCGTCAGTGCAAAGCAATACTATAACACTATAATACTACAATACTATAACACTACTGCTGCTACTGTAGTAGCCAGTAGATTTTCCATACTACTGTTTCTGTAGTAGTTTCCAAAAGCGCACCTGGCGATCGACTCTTTAGACCACAGCCCTGGATAACGAGCTGGAAGCTTCGCCGCTTGCTTGCAAAACACTTCGCAAGCCTTTCGTGGTCCATGTCGTCTTCCTCGTCTCCTTCGCACGTTAAGGCTGCGAGACGCAGTTTGTGGGTCACGTTGGTATAGTCATAGCACAACTGTGCCCCATCGAGGTTTATGCGTGCTTGCATCGGGTGCGGGTTGTTGCTCGTCAGCTGAAACTTTCACTCTGCAATTTGCAACGCGCAACCCGCAGCCTCACCAGCCTTCCGACCGCCGAAGGCCCACGCGTACCAGAAGCGCGTTTCCCGACTGGAAGCTTCGTAATGGGCTCTCTTCGCACGAGAACGGACAATGAACGAGCCAAAATGCAAGTCAGCTTAAAGCAACCAGGGCGAGGTCCGTCTGATGGAGATGGTGGCCGGAAGCTGTGCGATCTTCGACGACGAAGACACTCAAGTATTCGATGGGCACTAGTTCAAGAGTACTACTAGTATAGTACTCTTACTGTAGTAGCACAAGTGACTGAAATAGAGTGAGTGTTACTGTAGTAGTTCCTATCATGATTCTACTGCTACCACTTCAACTTGCTGCGTTTTCAATAGTCGAGGTGCATGATACGAAGTATTTTAAAAGAGTTGCCCTAATGTAGTTTGATGCAGTTAGGAGGCGAGGAACTTCATGGTGTACTCGTCGGCGTCGAACAGCTGGAAGCGGTGCGAGCTGAAGACGAGCTCGGCCCCCACCACGAAGTGCTCGAGGATGTAGCGCACGCCCTCCGGACTCTTGTACGCGCCGCGCTCGAGGAACTTGCCGTTCACGATGCCCGAGTTGCGCAGCTCCGGCTCGTAGATGGCGGCAGTGTCGTCCGTGAGGAAGTACGTGACGATGAAGCGGCGCTGCTGTTGCTCCTTGCGGCTCGAGATGAGGCGCGCGCGGAAGCGCAGCAGCATGCGGTCGAACTCGGCCATCTTCTTGAAGTCCTTGCGCGGCGGCTTGGGGCACAGCGAGTGGCACGAGCCCAGCGAGTCCTCCTCCGTGCCGTACCCGTTGTACGGAGCCGGTGCCGGCTTGGGGAACACGGGCTTCTCCACCTTCGTCGGCATCGCGGACTCCAGCACGCGACCCCAAGCCATCTGGTAGTAGTCGCGCGTGTACTTGTCCGCGTCCACGAGACGCATGTCCCGGCCGAACACGTTGAGAACAGCACCCACGTGCAGATCTGTCTCGCTGTAGTAGCTTTCTTCGCTGGTAGGCTCTTCGACACCACGGTCCTGCTCGTCCGTCAAATTCTGATGCCAGTCCTTGAGAAGCCGAGCGCGACGCAGCAGCAGCGGGAACGGATCGCGGCCGTTGTTCGGGCGCGACACTTCCTTGAACTCCACCGTGTCGTCTTCGAGGAAGTAGTCGAGCGTGTACGACATGAGGTCACCATAGAGCTGATCACGCACATCGTACTCGCAGTGGAAGCAGAGCACCTTGCGGTTGTTGGCCAGGAACTTGCGTTTCTTCTCCGACTGCAGGCGCGAGCGGATGGGGTTGCCCAGCGACGCCTCCATGTATGTCTTGAGCGGATACCGCTGCTTGCCGTAAAAGTGCTCGTGGTCGCCACCGCACATGCGTGTGATTTGGTCGCGAGTGAGCGTGTACTCGTCCTTGGGCAATGGCAGTGGCGAGCCCACGTCCTCTCCCTTCTGCTCGTAGTACTCCCTCGTAAACTCGTCGCAGTCGTACAGCTTGAAGCTTCGCCCGAACACATGCAAGTCAAACCCCAGGCGCAAGTCAGCAGGCGAGTAGAGCTCACCGTCTGGACGTCGCAGCTTGCACCTCTTGAGGAAAGTGCCCTGTGGGATACCGCTGTTGGCCACTCGGGGCTCGAGTATCTCAAAGGTGTCATCATGCAGGTAGAGGAGGATGGTGGTCTTGCGCAGCCGTACAACCTCGAGGTTGCTCTCGTCCACGCTCTCCACGTAGAAGCTCTGGAACCGCAGCACCTTTAGTACATTTTGCGGTGCGAACTTGCTCTCCTCCGGGTGCTCGCTTGCCATCTTGCCGATGTCATTGGCCGTAGTCTCGAAGCGTTCGGGGTCGCGCAGGTCTAGTCGTGTCATCAGCGGGTTCATCTGGGCCAGGGTGCTGTCCAGACGCAGAGTCGTCTCGACGAGCTTGAAGCGCTGCGGCTTGAGATGCGAACGCAGCCGTGGCTCATAGTTGGTCGCTCCGAGCAGCGTGTTCTTGGGCGTCGTAGTGGACGCCATCGTCGCGGCTTGCTTCTGTCTGCTGGAGAGCCTGGTGCTTTGAACTTGTGCTGCTTGTCACGTCGAGGCCATCCTGAGCAAGCGATCGTCGCTATTCATAGTCAAATGCACGCGCCGGAGATAAATAAACCCCGCCGCAAAAATAGTCGAGGCCTTGGTACACGCAGTGTGTTGAACTCTCTCTCCTCCATCGCTTGGTTCGTAAATACCCCCCCCCCCCCCCCCAAAAAAAAAAAGAGAAAAAAATCCGCGTACTTGACGTCGATCATAGCGATGTACTGTACGGTAGCTGGAGCACCGACGCACCTGTAAAACAAAGGAACAGCCACAACTTGGGAGCATTCTATGAGAACACTTTGAATTTCACTTAGTCGCTGAGATAAATTCGGCACAAGTCCCGGAAGTAGCAGCGAAGAATGCGTTGCTCGGCGTCCTTGACGACTGGCGGGGGATTTGAGCTGTTCAATTCGGGGGACTGGATCAGGTTCGTGAGCAGTGTCACATGTCTGAGCAGCAAACAACACACTACAAGTCAGACGTAGACTCGCTTCATCGAAACCATAGTACTAGCACCTACCTATCATTCAGGTATTTTGGACTGGAATGTAGATCCACTAGAAGCTCTAGGAACGGCAGCTACAATAAGAATATCGTAGCAACGGAGTAGTTCCTATCATTAATCACAGCACCACACAAGCGGTAGCATTTCACAACATTACCTGCCAAAAGTACTGAAAGAATGCTTCATTGTGCGATTCAGGAGCCAGGCGTAAGATACGGAGACCGTACTTGAACTCTTCAGGCATAAAACACTGATAAAGGACGGCGGCTGCAACGTGTGCACCAATTTTGACGAGGCATTGACTCTAAACAGTGGAAAAAAAAGTAAACCCTCGAGACCAGCAGTAAATACATCGGGGAGGAGCGACGTACCAAACGGACAAGCGAGCTTTGATCTATGATGTCCACCACGGATACCATGTCTGAGAAAAAATTCGTTGCCAGCGAGGCGGCCACCAGATAACCCTTAACAGCGGCGCGTGGGTCTGACAACAGAATGTTTACAATAGTTAGACGTTCCCAACAAGACCGAATCAGGGCAATGATACGCAGTAAACTCACCAGAGGCCGAAGTCAGTCGTTGCTTTGACAATGGATTCAGCAGCAAGTCGGCCTTAGCACAGTGCCACCTAGGCTCGCGGCCGCAACGGCACACCAAACTCTCGAGACCTCTGGAATGTAATCCCACCAAATCTGCCTGAAATTTTTTCACGAACGGCACTGTTGCGAACTGTGTATCTGAGTTTTCTGTGCTGGCATTGCTAGCAGCCCTGGACTCGGATGTCGTCGATGGTGTATCAGGCGCAAATGCCTCCAAAACTGCAAGGTCACCGTACGGAGTAAGATCGAATGATACACGGTAGTCACAGGCATTGCGCATGTATGCGCGGTGCAACAGACCTGCCGAAACGCACACAAGCGTCTCCACAATCCACAAAGGAAGGCCCATCAGCACCTTCTTTGACCTTTCCTCAATTTGCTTCTCGTTCCTAGCACCATCCGCCAGGCTTGCACGGGCCGCGTTCGCCAATTCACGCCATGCCAGCAAAATATCCGCCACGAGCTTGTTATTTGCCGCAATAGAGAACTCAATCTTCTCGGTCCCTGAGACTGAAGATGAATCACTGCCAGCGTTGGCATTCGGTGCGCCGGCCGAGAGCGGGGACGCTGCTACAGATGACAAGTACTGGGTCAGCGCGCCACACGCCACCACAAACCCCAGCTCGCAGCGCAACTCTGATGAGGGCGGTGCCACAACTGTGCACTGAGATAGAATTCCCCAGCAATTGTTGGCCGAGCAAAATGTGATTAGATCCCGCGAAAGCGCGCAAGTTCTATCGTCCACTTGCGCACTATTGTCGATCTTGGATACTTCAGCCAACTCCTTCTGAAGAGCGGTAACAAAGGCATCCTTCTCCTTTCCACTCGGGAACGCAAACATGCTTCCCACGTCCGCCGTCAAGCGAAAGTGCTCCCTTTGCTTGGCCGCTGCATTAAGCAGGTGGCCCTCCACCGTCACCAAACTGTCTAAACTTTCTGCAAAACGCACAGATACGAGATCTTCCGTGGCATGGAGATCACCACAGCGTCGAAGAAGTTCCGACACGCCCGCCAAGTCTGCAATGCAGGGAAAGTGGCGTAGAACTTGAATAACAAACTGCTTGATTCGTGCCTTCGCGCTGCTGCCAGAGCTGTTTGCGAACGCAAACCCACTAAGCGCCAACACAAAACGAGCCAGCACTGCAAAACGTTTCTTGGCTTCGCTATCATTGTCGGTCCCTCGTGCAATTGAATGGAACATTTCGTCTTGAAGCAGACGGATGCACACACAGACGCAAGACTCCATAGAGGTGGCCTCTTTCTGACCGCCGTCGAGTAAAAGAACCACCACGGCATTCTCCACCACAATCCGTTTGTAGAAGAACCGAATGGTATCAGCTGCTACATGCGGATCATCCTCCATAGAGTTATTGCTACTCGATCGCAATAGGCGAAGCGCCTGCTGCTCCAGCGCAGCTCGAAAACCCTGCGGCAGCCGCGTCAACTCCGAGGCTATGATGTCATTTTCAAGGACCCCAATCACCTTGTCCCAATCCCGTCCTTCCCAGGCCATCTCAATCTGCAGTTTCGGTGTCTTGAGGACTGCGGGGCTCTCGTTCACCGACTGCACCTCCAGCACCGACTCAGACGCCGCGAGGTATCCTTCCAGCTTCGCTCGAATGTCTGCAGGCAACTTGGCGTTTCCTCCTTCCTCCATACTCTCGTCGCCATGCTCTCCGTCCTCCACAAGTTCCGATGCCCGACTGAAGCAGCTGTAGGCCTTCTCGAACCCGTTGAAGCTGAAGAAGTACATACCAAGATCGTAGTACGTCTCCACCTGCGCCTGCGCCGACAGCTTCTGCTTCTCGTCGTTCATGAGGATCGTCTGGACGTTCTGCGCGATCTGCAGGTGGGTGGCCATGAGATCGCCCAGCGCCATTTGGTACGTGGACGAGATCTCCTCGCCCTCGCCGCGGGTACTGCAGGTCAGGTATCCGTTCTGCGACTGGTTCACGAGCGCGCGCAGCGTCCAGCGGTTGTGCAGCACGTGGGCCTCATAGGGCTGGATGGCCACATCCTTTGTGAACACGCTGTGGCTGCTGGTTGGCTGCTCGGCGAAGTCCACGATGCCGTCGAGCAGCAGCCGCTGGAAGTGCAGGGGCAGCGCCTCCTCGATGGCGGACAGCGACAGCTGCATCTGCAGTGCCACCTGGGCCGCCACCAGCAGCAGCGCGCTGTAGCGCTTGTTGCGCACGTTGCCCTCGTCTGCCACGAGCTGCGCCTGGTCCAGGAACTCGCGCACCAGCTCGATGGCCGACGTGGCGCTGTGCACGTCGCGCTTCCGCTGCTGGCGGAGAGTTATGAGCTGTGTGACAGCAGAGTGATGGTCAAGTTGCAGTTGAGCAGAGTGAGTGAAATGGCGGCGGTGGTGCATTAAGGCGGGAGGAGAAGGACCGGGCCACGTACGTGCTTCTGGAGCGCCTCCGGGTGCAGCAGGAACTCGAACCAGGCGTAGGACGGCGCGGCCGGAGGGATGTCCACTACCGGCTGCTGGAATAGGGAGCGGTACACGCCGTCATCTTCGTCCTGGGGCGCGGGCGTGCCCGGGCGTGGAGACCCCGGCATCAACGGCATCGCGATCGCAAGCTCAGCCGATAATGCGGATTGTGTGCGGAAACACCACATCGTACTTAACCAAACTCACACTTAGAACGAGAGGAACAGTCTTTCGTAGCGACCAATCGCATGTTTGGACGTTACACAATCCCTCCCACAACTGATTTTTAATGTTGCTTATTATGTGTAGGAGGGGGATTAACTTCAAGGAGGTCCGCCGTGTAGCAACCGTATATTTCAGCGTGTAAGGGTAGAGCTGGAACAAGATTATTAACCAGAGATTTAAGTTGCTTCAAAGACGAACTGAGGAGGCACTGAGGGCACCGAGAGTGGAGCCTTGTAGCAGAGAAGTAGTGGTAAGGTAAATGATCTACTAGGGGCCGCTCCGCCAGCACAATGGCGCACATCGGGTCCCAGCGCAAATTCATGACAAGATTTTACAGTTCTGAAAAGCCCGCTGTCTCCACTTTCTTATATGTCTTTCTAGACAAAGGGCCAATGAAAATCTGCAGAGGAGCCGTCATCGAATCAAAATGACCTGTTGCCAGTTAGACGCCTAGATTAAACTTGGTTTCAATATCGCTTGCGGGTCCCAACCCCTCTATCTTCACGTCAGTTGAAACACTTAAGTGGGGTTATTAATGTTTGCAAGTGAAGCCACTTTTGTGAAATGCTGTATTCTCAGGACGCACTCGCTGACGGCAAGTCGCTCAGGATGGCTTGCGGGGCGGCGGCTCTCCTGGCGTCCTAATGCCACCACCGGCACCCCAGACACCTCGTACTCGCTACTCCAGTGTCCTGGCTCGCGCGCCCTGGCTTCGCATGCGCTCAACACGCCTCCGGTGAAGTAGTACAACCCGTCAGGGCGGTCTCGATGCGGCACAAATTTGTACCGCAGCACATTGTGCTTGTGGCAAGAAACACGCCCACTTCTCAACACGGAAGCTGCTCAGGCGTGATGGTAAGCATTCGTTTGGGTTATGGGTGCCTCTGACCTACAGCTAACTTGCTTGATATTGCTAGACTACTGCAGATTCCACGATTTCCGTTGTAATCGGCACACCTGGAAGAGCTGGCATCGTCTTTTTCGTCTTCTTCCAGAAGAGCCGGCTTCGTCTTCGTCTTCTTCCACGTGCTGGTCCCTAGGCTGGTAGTTCCAGCTTGTATTTCCTGCAGCACCTTGTGCGTGAGAAGCCGCCCGCCAACCGTGACCCGCTTACGTTTCTTCCTGGAGTCCTTGCGCGATGGCGTCGGTAGCTTGAGGATCTCTTCTTCAACAAGCAGCTTCCTCTGTAGCCATGTCGCTAGCTGTACGTATTGAGGAAACCCATTGTACGTGAAAGTGTTCAGCCGCGCCTCGAATTGACCAAACGGCCCCAAATTGACCATTTACGTCGCTACATTCACTACAACTATACGGCTGGTCGCTACGATGATCATCATAGATCACGGCAATAAAACATTATACACCTGCAAATAGACGTACTCATATATATCGACTTCAGTTTTGCCATGTTGACGAACTCATCCGAGTCGATATAGTAGTGCTTGCCACGCACTGGCGTCCGTACCAGTCGCTCTTCTTCTGGCCCGTGACTCTGCCTATGAGCATAACATGTTTGTAGTTGGAACGCGCTTTATCTTCTTAAACCAAACTTTCTTGCTATAATTGAACGGCGCCATGGTATTGAGATACCTTAGTTGAAAGCCCTCGGTGCAAAACGCTTCCGACCACTATAATTTTCATTGCCGTGCGGATCGTGT
Organism: Phytophthora pluvialis; assembly: GCA_001314425.1. Lineage (NCBI taxonomy): Eukaryota > Oomycota > Peronosporomycetes > Peronosporales > Peronosporaceae > Phytophthora > Phytophthora pluvialis. The sequence continues at coordinate 15,277 of LGTU01000510.1, read as the reverse complement.
CCCTCGTCGTCGGCTGTTCCGTCGTTCAGATGACGCACGATGTGTACCATCGTCTCAACCGACATGTGGTGTAGTGAATTACCGCAGAAGACGAACCCTACTCCGAGCACCGCGTCCCAGGAAACGGGCAAGTCAAGACCTGTCGACACGGGCGCCAGTGAACCCTTGCGTCGCTGATTGGTCTAAATAGTCTGGCGACGAAGATTCAGCCGCTCGGTTCAGGCACTTAACACTCGATCGAAGACGACACCTCACTGAGACTCGCACTTAAGGTTAGTCTTTGGCAGCCAGTCGGTGACCCTTCCGAGTCCCTGGCGACCCCCTAGGCGACCGTTCAAGGCTTCGGTACAGCTTTTGGAAGCAGTAGCAACCCTTCAAGGAGTCGGTGATTACTTGAAAGATCCGAAAAGGACACATGTATACTTGATATTCGTATAGAACTATAGGAACATCCAAATATCGTTCATATGACCTTGGGGCAACAAATACAGAAGAGCTTTTCCTCTCAACCACACAAAGGCGACGTCCGGCTATCGGTAAGTACACGTAGCGTCGGGATAAACCTGGTACGAGGGATCATGTATGCCAGTGAACATATGTAGTGACTGTTCATCCACCCGGCGAGGCCAAGAGATAGTAGTGGTCGTGCATTGTTAGGGTGGCGAGTTGTCGCCGTGTGTTGGAGGAGCTTGTACACTCTCCATATATTATTTTTGAACGAAATTTAGCTTCGGCACCTTCATATCAAGCAGTGACTGACTGGGGGGCTTCCTTCTGAGGGCCTGCGATGTATATTTGCATGAGAGGAACACCCTAACCGTCATTCGTGACTAGTGGTGCTGGTTTGGTGGTTGGCCTTATCGAAACCACGCTACACAGATGAAACAACGAACCCGGCGTAAGGGCAGACCCTGGAACTTCAGGTTCTATTAGCCCGATAAGCTCACTGAGTTTTCGCGGACTTAGGGAGTGTTGCTGGTGGGGAGTGTGTCTTCATATTTTGGGCGTGTTCCTACACGACAGACAGCAGGGTATGCACCTTTGCTACATCAAACTGAGACATCAACCAATGCAAAATGGTATTTTGTCCTTTTAAGCTACACATTTCATGTTTGGGTATGTCTAGTGTACATTAGTTTGGGTGGTTCCAGATCTACTGAGATGAGCTGCAGACCATGAGATATTCATACTGTCTTTCCTGCTGTCCTTCCCGTTGTCCTAAATTCCGTATTACATGTACTCCAATCAGAAGAATCGGTCAAAGCACGCTGGTAATGCAACGCCATACAGATAACGAGGTGGCGATGCAGGCAGCGACTCGAGGGATTATTTGTGTCTTCCAGCAGCGTCATTCGTGTGTCATGTAGGAATACGCTGAAATTCTCGCTACCAATCGGTACGAGTCCCACCAACAACACACGTCTCCCCGTTAAGGTCAACGAATGTTGGATCAAACCTGAAGACCAGGAACGATCCCTTACACCGGGTCGGTTGCAAGCGCCTCTGTACACCGAGGTTGTCGTCGGTCAACCTACAAACTTGCACCACGAGGGGTAGGATGCAATATAGCGCTTCCGTGCGAACCCCTGTAGTCCCTCAGAAGGAAGGGTACCGGCGGTCAGCCTAGTACAGGGGTGCCAAGGTAAAACCTCGTCAGGTAGTCAAATACACGTACGGACACTCAGGTCCCAAGAATATATATTGAGCGACACTCTGTTGTCGCTCTTACCTCTCGGCCACACCCATGCTTGGATTGGCCGGAACAAACTCTCGGTTCAATGCACCTCGAGTCTATCAACAGGCATCCCTCACAGCAAGGCGTGTCCGGGCACTACAATAAGCTAGCTACACTTACCGAAGTCGGACTTTGCGACGTGTGAACACTTGAAGTTTATATGCTGGTGTTAACACGTGTCTTTGCACAGGCTGCTCAGGTTGTAGTTGCACACTGAAACAGCAAATGGAATCTCTGAACACCGGAATTGCTTTGGCAGAAATGCCTTGGCAGGACTTGGACGCGGAGGAGGAGGACCTGCGCTGCAGTCAGTGAATGTTGGAATGAACTGCTCTCTCCTCCGCTCCTCAACCCAGTTTATTAGAATTAGCTATGTGCCGCTGGCAACACAGGGATAACCGTACACAGGCAGTTGCCACCAGCGGCTAGCTGGAGTACGATCGCGGCTGCAACCGCACCACACCCAGCAAGCATGCGATAGTGCCGCACTGAGCACTTGCAGTCTTGTCCACGCTGGTAGCGTAGCGGCAGAGTCCGCTCAGCGTGGCGCTGGCAAGACCAGCGGCAACCGAAGCTTCGTGTAGCTGTGGGTGTTTCCGGCAACGGAATGCACTACACCAGCCGTTGGGCACCCACACTGAGTACCTTCAGCTCACAGAGATCGGTCGGGGGGAAGACTGCTTATTTATTTCTGATAACCTACGGCTCTGAGCCTCTGTAGGCTATCCTATAGCTAGTCCTATATCTATTTACAAATATTAAGTGTGATATCCTGGACCCGACTATATAGAGACCGAGCATACAACCGGTCCCTACTAAGTGCGGATAAGAGATGGGTATAGAACCTAGATTGCTGTCAGTAATCCTCCTAGTCACTCGACCGCGGGCCAATCGGAGCGGGTTATCACCTTTCACCGAAAGGGTCAACGGTGGTTGCCTTGGCGACCGAGCTGTCCCAGCTCGGCCAAAACCCAACGCCACACTTGCCTTTGTCATTGTCTGAAAAAAGCCCTGGTCGAACATGCGCTGTCGAGTAGAGGTGAGGTACGCCTTCACCTTGGCCTTGAAACTCTGAAGCAGCCTAGTACAATACCAGTCGTCATCAACACGCGCTACATATGCAGCTATGGTTACCTTCCATGGATTGAGCATTGGAGAAAAAGGGTCAAGTCTCAGCAACACAACTGTCTACGGTAATTAGTCTATGTGCGAAAATAGTCTGAGTTCAAACATAGGTTAAGTCAGACAATTTGTTGTTAATGTAAATGATTAACCCTTTCGTGACAGAAGGGAGCAAAATGCTCCCTTTAAGCTGTTTGGCAAAACAAGGTCGAAATCGACCATCTTAACACTGGATGCCTGAGCTGATGAGACCAAAATAGCAGGTTTTTCGGGCCTGAAAAATATCCAAAAGCTCACAAAGAGCTCGTTAGCCAATGGCTCTTATATATCGATAAGTGGAATATATTCTAAGCATAATGAGGGTGCTCGCACGACACAAGTATGCCTGGTTGCCGAGATATGGTGCGGTGAAAACCACATCCAAGCCTTGGCGTCCTCGCCTTACTGGCTACAATTGAACGACTCTATTTTCGATTTAGTTCTTTCTAACGCGTTCGTTAGATTGTNTTTCTCGTTGTAGCCGTCATTGTTTGACTTCACAAGGTACCCCATTTCAAATGACTAGTTTCAAAGATGTTATTAATCATACGCATAAGTTTGTTTGAGTTGAATTCGATATTTTAGCTCTGGAGGCATTTACGAATTTCTGTCTCATCATCTCAGGCAGATAGTGTTAAAGGGAGCATTTTGCTTCCTTTTGCACAAGTTCAACATAGAATAATCCGTATTTTATAACAAGTCAGAAAAGGTGCTATCAGTATTCACACGTCCATACAAAAACTAAGTATTATACTCATTACTCTTGTACCGACAATTCACAGTGGATCATATGTCGCACGGGACATGGCTAGATAGTGTCCCTTCTTCGTAAAAGAAGTCAAAGTAGAGATTCTACCTGCGACTAAAGACTAATGACCGAAGTTTGTATAGTATAGTTCAGAAAGGTGGCTCGCGAAAGGGTTAAGATTCAGAAATAGTCTGATCAGGTCTAATTCATAATTAGTCTTACCGTATTCCTTCTGTGCTTACTGACACCCATATTCACGATTTGAATGGTGCACCATACTAAACCGAAAAATTACCTTCACAAAGCAAATATGATACGTTGAATTGAAGCACCAGCTCCAGCTTGTGCCGGTTGATGAAGCTGGTGCGCCTGTGCTCCAGCTTCTTGAGACCGCTCCCGGTTAGCCAGTGCCGCCCTTGGTGCTGCGGCATCGCAGACCATCTGTTCCTCACTAAATTCGTCAGTTAGCACATAATGCCCAACGATACAGCACTTTCGAACTTGTGACTGGCTGTTTGTATTGTTAGTAACTTCAGCCCGTCAGTAAACACAGAAGGAATACGGCACCTGGGCCATGCGGTAAGGGAACAAGTCGCAATTGTACTAGCCACTCGCATTGAAACACCATTTCAGAGACCAGAATTTCGTATTTCCAGACCGAATTTCTGGAAACTGTAAATATCGTCGGGTTTTTCAGCGTCACAAAAATATAGCACTTGCGCAACCACTCTCAGTTTTCGGCTCCTAAGTGGTCAAAATCCTGCATGAAAAACTCTTTTCATCGAATTGTCGTTTCGTTTTGGGGCGCGACATGTAAATTGGATAGCTGTATACTATCATGTGGTATCGTACTGGCGAGATGAAATGCACCACCAAACTTTGGTGACCCATAACTTTATACCCAATTATCATATTTTGGTGAGCTTTGTTTCGNATGCACATTATTGCTCGTTAAAGCTGCGAGCAGCTTCGAGATCAACATGGCGCGGCGTGCTTTCAACGCTAACTCTATGGCTAGAAGCACGTTCGTCTGAAGCACCAGCAACCAAGCTTCATTCTGACGCACAGTTTTGCCTTTGATGTATGTTCAGTCCTGATATATCGATGAAAATGTGTCGTGCATCCATGATCAGTACCTTTTTCCCGTAGCGATTTCAGCCATTCCATCTCAATGAAACTCTGAGCTGCGTGAACAACAAGCACACTAATGCATGGTCTGCACTTAGCTCTTTCCGTTGCGGGTCTTCCGGCATCAAGGGGGCCAGTTCTTTTGATTTTATAGACAAAATAACAATTTGGTGGTGCATTTCATCTCGCCAGTACAATAAAGGGGCCAATAACTTTAGGTTTGTATCAGATTTCAGATAGAACGGATAATTTTGGGAGATTTGAAACACGAAAACATCAAATTCCAATGTCAAATTCAGTCGATTTCCCAACGTCACCGAATTCAACTCCGCGAGCTAAAAATATCCTATATTTAGATAATACAGCAATCAACAGCTTAACATTTTACAAAAGCGTGCCCACCGTTCAAAGGGTCAGGGAGGTCGTTAAATTTCGAACAACAAAGTATAACAACGATTTCTTCAACTTTCAGGTTACGGAGACGTCCATTCAAGTTGCGTCCGTTGGTTCAGTTTGAGATTGATCCACATCCTAATGTACCAATGCATACATCAATACGATGTCCAGCATTCATTTGGTATCTTATTTGGATGTAGGGGTGTAGTAGTTCAAAAGGTATTGCAAACATAAAAATGGTGTGGCCAGTACAAAAATCAGCACGACTGGGTTCGAGTCACCCATTATACCTTTTTCCATAACAACTATTTTTGCTGTATGCAGACAGCGTGTGCCGACCAAGTGCAAGTATTATAGGACCACAAGTTATCACCTGGCGTGTCTGATGTTACCTCCACTTCGGTGGTAGCGGTGAAGGACCGAACGGTAGAGTGCATCCGTACTCCATAATTTTATTGTATGTCCTCACTTTCAGTTTTACCAGCTATAGTGTCAATCTGGCATGCATGCCACCAAGTCTATTGCGTCGTGTATTGAATGCGGCCAATCCCTGGGTCCTGTTCACCATTGTCCGAGGTGCCCCGGTCACATGCACCCATATTGTGGACGTCCAGATCGAAGGCTTCGGACAGCCTCTGTCCAGAGTGCGACCACGCTGACTAAGCCAGTCAAACCGCACCAATCCACGCCCCTCGTTGGATGCCACCAGGAATATCGTGGAGCTGTTGGACGACGGTTCCGAAGTTGGGCTTGACTGCTCTCAACCACTATCTCCGCCGCCACACTAATCTTCTCGCCACACGCAGGCCGTGAGCAGTACTGCCCGTCTCCGAAACGTTGTTCGCTGGATAAAACGACATAAGGCGATGACCATTGGAAACAAACGCATGTTTGCTAAAGCTGTTGACAAAATTCCTGCTGTTTTCAACTCTGCTCCAATTTTGCCAAGGCGGTAGACTGCTGGAAGAAACGAGAGCGCATATTGGAGGCCGGGCGTGTTGTAGTTATGGTTTTGGCGCGTCAGTGTGGTGGAAGATGACGTGTCAACACATAGGTTATTGAGGGGCGCGGGAGACCCAGAAGCGCATGGATAGAGTGGCTATATCCCTCGCTACTGGCCGTGTTTGACCGACAACAAAAACTTGAGGTGAAGTTTGAGCCGGCACTTGCTACAACTGACGAACCAAATCATCCGACGAGACAGCACTGATCCCTACAATTCCAAAAGCGTTGACGCAAAAGAGACGCTCATCATCGACAAGATCACACCGCCGTGGATTTATTGTTTCATGGAAGCACATTAGATTGTTATCAGGACTCAAACACGAAAGAAGCATCTCAGTTAGATGAAGATTTTGCACATCGAGAAAGAAGTGGCTTTTTGCCGAGGCGAATTGCAGCCTAGTTATCCGGACGAATCGCTCGATGCAAAATGTATTCGAGAACATTGATGAACCCCACCATGTTGTGGCCTTTGATAACGACAAGACTCTTGGATTTTCCGGTGACAAAACTGTCCAGTATGCTGATGTGGTGTCAAGAGTTGAAGGATTGACCATGGTCGTCCGGCTGTCAGGAGGACCAAGCTCGCGGATTCACCAAATGATGTTTTTTTTTTATGAATTCTTAGGGAAATTATCCTATTCAAGGAGGTCCAGTCAAAACCCCTGGCGTGTGCTCAAGCAAGAAGGGTTGGAAGACGCAAAAGCTGTTTCGAGAATATCTAAACGAGAGACGAGCGATGTGTGCAGCCCCGCGTGGGCGGAAGATAACTATCTACCTCGATAACTGCCCTGGCCATCTTGAGGCGGACGCATGTCGTGCTAAGTCTGATGGTATCGACTCCGACCTCAAGTTTTTCCCGCCTAACGTGACGGACATCTGCCAACCAGCGGACTCCTTCGTAATCTTTAATAAAAATGGCGCATGGAAAGGCAAGTGGAACGAAAAGAAGATGGAACTGACCGAGGAGAACAGTTGCTAAAACAAGATTTGGAATAATGGCTCGTGGTCTGGAAAGCTTCAAAACCCAGGGAAACGTTTTTCTTCTTTTTCTTCCTGCAACTTGCTGCCGAGACAGTCAGCGGTGTCAATCTTCAAAAGGACAAGAACGGTATATCCTACGAACGCAAAGGGGTGATACGGTGCGGTTTATCACTCGGTATTGACGAGACAAGGTCTGTTGCTCAACTTTACCCACATCTTCAAGGTAGGATAAAGAAACACCTTCGCTTTGAAGGCGAGCCTTTGGATGCGAATCCTACTACTGCGGCCAAAGATAAACAGTAGGTAGTCTATCCTAAAGCATAATAAAGCAGCTTTTTATATCATAAAGATGTCACATTTGCACGGGAAACTCTCCTAGTTGGGTATCGACTGTTCGAGTCCAAGTGCGTTTCTGGTTTTCGCGCCAAGTCAAAATACTATTTTTGATTTCATTAGTAGTCATAGTCAATAAATAGTCGAAGTGAGACTAATTACTGTGAGCGAACATGAAAACGGTACACACAAAATAGTCACAGTAACACTGAGTACCGCAGATTCTGTTCCAGCTGTTCTTCTGTTTGGTTGTGGGCGGGAGCATTATCGAACACAATGACCACCTTCTTGCCGTTGGGTAACTCGCCTCTGAAGCCTTGACAGTATCGTAGATCCACTTGACAAACTGTGCATTCACTTCCACGAGGATGCTTCTGAGCTGCAACTGGTGCAGCACCAACCCGTCCTCCACTGACACGGCGCACTGCAGCTGGAGGATATTGCCCTTCGACATTGGGTCTTCACAACGGTACGTTTCCCTCTAGCTACACGACCTCGCGAACGAATGCATAACAGTGTAATAGGCCACGAGGTACCGAGTCAGCGCGGCGGCAGGTGGGATGCAGTGCTGGTGAGCGAAGTCAGGCAGCTGCCGACAAGTGCAGGATCGCGAAGCAACTGGTGGCGGTATCCAGCAGGAAGATCGCGCACGTGGACGCCACAGACGAAAAAGACGAGAAAGGTGACTGGCGGTCCACGAGTGAGGGCAGGCTCACTCGAGAACTTGCAGCGTCGAGAGCAAGTCACGGGTACAAGACGGAAGTGCGGAGACGGACGTGGCGGGGAAGTTACGCTGGATCCAAGTGACAGAGCAGACGAGTGAGTGGCACGAGAGCGGCACGGGGTGTGTGGACGGCTAGGAGACCAGTGTGTCCCCAAATCGCCGAGTTGCGTAAGGAGTCAGGGTGCCCCGAGTGACGAGGCAGGCGTTGCTAGAAGCACTGCAGTGTAGCTTTACTGTTGCAAGTTACTGTGTGACAGACGTACAGAATAGAAGGCAATACAAATAAGTGACTGTCCGAGTGGCAGGTCCCGGCGCAGAGGCATCGAGTTGAGCCTCTGTCGGCCATTTACGAGTGGAGATTTGTAGCACTCTTAGTGGAGCGCACTGAGTTTACGACCAAGCCCGGCGTGCAGGGTATACTAGACACGTTACAACAGGTTGTAGAAGTTTGTGAAAGCGACTATAGCTCTTCATTAAACGCCAGCAAATCATAGTCAGGCTTTGATATTTGTCCATGATGAAGCCAATGTCCAGTCGCGCTTATATTAAAAGCCCAGCTGTAAACGCGAAGTTCAATGTGAGCAACGTGTTCTTCTTGAGAGCTTGGACGAAGATGTTGACATCAAGCTTCGTCCTGGGCACAGCAAGTCCCTGAAGCGCAAAGGCTCCTGTGACTACACGGCGGAAGATTGGATTTCTTCAAGAACAAGATGGTTCCCCGCGATGTTCAGCCCCAATAATGATATGATAAACACTATGCTGGTCGTCAAGGGTTTTACGACTGCCTGTCGGTACACTGTAGTACTGCATGGCCGAGTTTTGGGCTAAACGTTTGCCCTTACGGTCCACCTTGAAGGCGAGGTGCATGCCGAACTTATCCACCACAGCTTCCAAGACAATCTGGGCACGTTTGTGCTGCACGGTCACTTCCAGGTACTCCCAACTAACGCTTTCCTCCTCTAGGAACTTCAGAAACGGGTGCGAAGCGCACTCGCGAGCACGCTTCGTTCTGACCGGGGCGAGGGCGTTCAGGCTCATGTTGCGTCGGAGATGTCGAGGCGTGAGTGTTATTAGTGAAATGTGCGAATGACTTGCAATCTGCAGAGGGATACCAATAACTTTAGTGCTCTCTTCGACCCGATACATCGGAGGTTTGGCTATGTGCTTTCATCAATTCACAATCTATCTGATTGGTAAAAATTGATCTAGTTGATCAAATTGATTCGCTCAACAAAATGGTTAATACCATGACATCCATTCTATTGGTCAATAATATCAATAGGGAGTTCATGTGTGGTCGGAGTTGTGACGATATTCATCCATAAAGTTGTCGACATCTGGCCGACACCTACTGACAGGACAAAATAATAATAATAAAAAACAATTGGGTCTGGCGTGTTCCAGTTGGCATAAATCCCTCAAGACCAACCTTACCCACGAACTCCGCGTGTGAGCCACGGCAATCACATCCTTGCTTCGGCGGCCACCGAGATCACGCTGGCCTCGGCAGTCATGGACTTCATGGTAGCCGCGTTGGACAAGGAATCCAAGGAGGTGCCGGCGGGCAAGGGCGCCGTGCAGCCGTGCAGCGTCGGAGGACAAGAGCGACATGCGGGTAGTGGTGGACAAAGGGTGCTGTGAGCAGCTGCGGACAAGAGGGCCAGCGGCGGATGTAGGGCCTGGTGGACAATATGTCTGTGCAACCAGCGGTGGAGATGGGTCGCGTTCAAGTCACGACAGGTGTACTACCCGCATATATTAATGACTTAACCCTTTTGTTGCCGATGCAGAGTAAAACGCTGCATAATTTATCGTTTTGCAAAATAAGGTGATCTCCCATAGTTAAACGCAGCACTAAGCAACATTGTTTTGAGACAAAAGCCGCTAGAAAAGGTGATTCCACATCATGGGATTTGACCGTAATTTATCGACACCATTGGGATATTTTCCAAATCAAAATCTGCATTTTTGGCCAATAAGATGCTTACCGCAAATCTAAGCGAAACGCGGCATTATGCCACGTTTGACTGGCAGTCTGGCTATGGTTCTGTGCATATGGCCTACGATTATAATCACGGCTAACCGGAAAACGCTAGCAAAACGATGCATGATGCATCGTTTTAGGAATATATATGACATAAACTATGCAATCATTTAAACAGACAATGTAACAGCAACAAAAGGGTTAACAACTCAGATATAATAAATAATCCGTTTCTATCGCTTTGTATTATCTTCTAGTACTTTGCGTCGTGCGTGTATTAAATTGCTTGGTGCTCATGTTTATGTGTTAGGGCACTCGTGCATGCCACTTAGGGATGACCTGCAATGCCAACTCCGTTTTGGCATTCCAACATATTGCGACTGATAGCCCAACTGCAATCGAAATGTGTAACGGCAAACCAATTGCACCTACGCATTGTTCGACTGTCAGAGCTAAGCCGTTGATCAAGCTAATTACCCTCATGCAGTTAGTTACTATTGTTTTCATCGGTTTGTTCTTTTGCAAGCTGTCCGTGTCCGACATAGAACGAGCCACGTGTTATTTGACTGGAATAAACATAGCAAGGGATATATGAGGTGATACACCCTGCGGCACAAATCGCTGCATCTCAAATTACTTTTTTTTATTGCCCCGTGGTATCACACTTCCCTGATGTGGTTCAAGCCGATTTCTTGAAAGTCCAATAGACTTCACTATTGGACCTTCCTGTATGAATGTTGCCGGAAGCCGTCGATGGTCGCTCCGCACCTATCCATTAGACTGGCATCAAAACTCCGCTACATATGGAACTACATCTTATTCATATGTGGGCTAATTTTTATGGCCTACACTACCGATGAGAGCTTTCAAAAAGGGGAGTCAAAATGAGGCAGTTCGTCAAAATGTCTTACTTTTTGTATGGTGGTAGTGGCTCGCAATATGGCATGGCTCGTTCTATATCCGACACGGATAAGTAGAGGTTTCTATGCCTGAATCAACACCTCAATAGTGGAGCCTCCAAGGTGGCATCTCAGTATTTGTATGGAAACAGACCTATCCCTATATAATCATTTTCGCGCGCCCTGAGGCGTTAATTGGGTCTGAGGAAGCCAAATCTCTATTTTAGAGATTTTTATGGGTTGTCGTCGGAAGCAACTTCTTCGTGCCCAAACAAAATTCGAGGGTTATTCGGCGTTATTTGGCCAATGCACGATCAGAAAAACTTGACTGACATTTTTTCAAGTATCGATAAATTTGCTTGCAGCCGTGGTGAATTTTAAACTGATATCATACCAAAACGTACGTACTCATACCAAGAAGTACGGGTCATATCTCATAGTGCCAGTAACTTCGAGTTCATACCAAAACTTACGCGATCATACCAGGATGTACGACAAGCGTAAAGAGGCTACTGGAAACGGTGACGAGCGACAACACTCCTCTAGCTACCAGATATCTGCGCAAGGAACCGGTCCGGTGATTCCAGCTGCTAGGGACTGGGTTCACGTTTGCCTATTGTGATGGCTTCCAGACGATTCGGTGCACTTGTTCAAGCTTCCCTCAGAGTGGACACAAGCTGATCGAGCCAATGCAGGCGTGGCCCGCAGCTGGTTTAGCGTCGCGAAGTTGCTTGGTGAAGATGTCGACATGTTTGCTAAAATGATGGGAGCTTCAGACAAGACGCGCTGAGAGAAAGCGGTTTTTCCTGTCTTTCACAGTTTTTACGCCAAACATTATGGAGTAGCTGGAGAAACGGGCACACGTTTACTATTTCGATGCTGTCCTCGTTCATCAGAAATGACCGCAAATATCGCACGAATGGCGCGTGCCCAGCGAAAGAGTTGCCAGAATACTCTACATATCTATAGGAATGATCTCGCACTAACAGGTATGATCTCGTAGTGATTCGTATGAACTCGTATATTTCAGGCTGACCCGGTTGTACGCTTTCGTATGAACGCTTCAGACTGTTTGGTATGAACTCGTACCTTTTGGTATGACTCCACGATAGAATGCACGCTGCATTGACGATGAAAAAGTCGTAGAATTCATCCGTCTTATGCACTTTTATCTCAGTACATCCAACCACTACTTGTCACTCGTGCTAGTCGCATGCTTCACCTTGAGGTAGGACTCTTTGTAATCCTGAAAGGTAGAACATGGTCCGACGCTCCCAAGTTTTGCGATGATCGCTTTCAACTTGATCACTTGTTCGCTTCGCTCGTCTTGGGCATTCTGCCCCCGGGCTTGAAATTCAGCAAGATGTCGGTCTCTCGCTCTCAGGTACCGCTCCGCCATCTTACGATAGGCTCGAAAGTTAGCTATCAGCGTCTCATAATCGCTTTCAGTCTGAGCTTTTGCTTTACATGCAAAAGCCACACGGCGGCACTGATTGGAATACTCCACACCCGTCATTGCGTCAAGTTTCGCTTGAGACTTCATGTCGGTGTCAGCCTTTAGTCCTCCCCCAAATACGTTGAAAGCCCTTGCTGTCTTGTCCCAGTACGCCATCACTCGTCGATCCGTTCCTAAACATATTTTTCTGACCGCGCAGCTTGTCAGGATGGAGAACGAAAATTGCCGACCTGTAAAACTCTTTGGGAGTGACCACGATAAGGCCGTGATTGCACTTCGCCTTGCAACGTGCCGTCAGCTCGGTGAGAAAATGTGCGAAAAACGCTGGGTCCAAACTGACGCCATAGAGTATGTGCTTTTCCGAAAAAGCTGTCCAAGCCAATCTCTCCATATCCTCAACATCGACTCCTTGAGCTTCGAGCTCGGCCAGCTGCTTCCGAGCCACCTGTAGTGGCACGTAAATAGTTATAAATTATGCAAAATAATTACAATTATGTACCTTTGAGGCGTCGGAACTGGTCGTACACGCGCTTTTCTTGTCGCTTTTTGAGGATCTTGTCCTTGTTGCGGGCGTACGAGTCGCGGTTTATCACCATCGGTGACTTCTGTGGATTCTTCTTGCCGCACACCTTGCGGTGCTTGGCCATGTTCGACTTCGACACGAGCTTGAAGCACGTCGGGCACTTGCCCTTGGGTGGTCCGTCACCAATCTCCATGTCCGACCAATTTCTACGACCAATATAACCGGAGCGTCCCGCAGCTGTACCAAAAAAATTATTCGGAAAATATGCTGCCCATGTTTTTTAATCCATGTATTGACCAGGTATTTGTTTATGTATTGTCCATGTTGTATTTTAATATTTTTTTAATTACTTACGCAGCTCATTTCCGATTTGACGCCCGGAGGCACACACGCCACGAATCAAGCTGCCCCCCCCCGTGCCACACGTCATGGCCCAAGCTGCGCGACACACTCGACGCCCTCCCCCCCTAACGCGACGACACGAGCTGCGCGACAACAAGCTGCCTCGCGACACAAGCTGCCTCGCTGTCACACCAGCCAAGGTGAGGATCTCGTTATTCTCTACCCCCTGTTTACACTTACCGTTTGGATACCACACACCTGACGTCGTCGTTGTAGCCCGTGAAGGTTTCTCTGTCGTCTTTCCGCGCGATACGCAGTTAGCAGCCCCCCATACGGTGTGAAGACGGCGTGAGTGATGTAAGAGTGCATGTATGGGCATGCCATTTATTGACCATGTTTTGGTCATGTTTTCGCTATGTTTTGTANATGGCGCGGACCAGGAACACTGACCGAATCCAGAAACGACTGAAAGAGGAAGAAAGACAAGAGAAAGCTGCAGCTGAGGAGGCGAAAGCCGCTGCGGAGGCGAAAGAAGCTGCGGAGGCGAAAGAAGCTGCGGAGGCGAGAGAAGCTGAGGAGGAAGAAGCTGAGGAGGAGGAAAAGCTAAGGAGGAGGAAGAAGCTGAGGAGGAGGATGTAGCTGAGGAGGAGAAGGTAGCAGAGAAGGAGAGTGATGAAGAAAGTGAGCGTGGTGATCGGAGTTCTGAAAGTAGCGCTTCGTCAAGAAAGATATCGTCATCGGAGAGCTCAGACCGGCTACATTACGTGCCTGCGTTGAAGAAGCATCATGAGTCCTGGGCTAGCTTTGACAAGTATTTGAAGACATACGAGAAACGCACAAAGACGGTGTCAGTGATCACCGAGACCCTCAATGTCCGGTTGCGGAATGACCGGCTGAAGAATCAGAAGAGATACGTTAACAAGCCGCCTTCGGCGATACCGCTCGTGCCAGAAGAGATGGACCCCTACCAACGACTCTACATTTGCACTCATGGCTGCAAGGTGCGGTCGCGCTCAACTGGATGCCGGCCTGTCCAGCGGGTCAACTATACTGGCTGCAAGTTTCGGTTTCTTGCCCAAGTCTATGAGCGTACGTCTGGAAAAAGGTGGATCGAGGTTAAGTTAGAGTTCTACAGGCATAACCATCATGTGTCGGAAAAAGTATTCCGTTCGTACCCGAGCATCCGGCAGGTCCCAGATGATTCTCCGCTAATGAGCAACGTGGAACTACTTGTGAAGAGCGGAAGCAAAGCAAGCAGCATCTACGATTACATACAAGACAACTTTATCCACCGCGTGAAGATGCAAGACGTTTACAATCTTGTGAGTCGCATCAAATCAGCGGGTGCGTGTAGAGCGTTAAAATCGTGCGGGCCATCAGTCGACTAATCTATGTGTTTGATTATGTAGGTGAAGAACTTTCAGATGAGGATCAAGTGGCTGAACTTCTCGTCAACTTCAATTTGCAATCAGAAGGGAATGTGTCGACGGTGAATGAAAACGCTCGAGGACAGACGGCCGTCATCTCCATTAGTTCGCAGCACATGCGGAAGCTTTACCACAGATTCCCGGAGCTGCTGCTGATCGACTGCACTCACAAGACTAACCGGTACGATGCTACACGTCTTGCCCATGCATTGGCCATGTTTTTCATGTTAACGTTCGCCAGGTATTGACCATGTTTTCAACCTATATTGACCATGTTATGGATTATGTGTATTGACCATGTTCAGACATGTTGCTGTGTAGGTACAATTACCAATTGTGTACCTTCATGGTCATGGATCAGTTCGAGAACGGTCAGCCACTGCAGCACTCGGTCATTGAACGCAATGCGGATTGGCACATGGTGAAGACAGGGGA
>LGTU01000509.1:0-25706 GCA_001314425.1 Phytophthora pluvialis | reverse complement strand
CGACCCCCACCGTGACACCTTCTTTGCGATCCGTGCAGAACTGCGTCAACTATCACTCTCGCAAAAACCTCAAGCACAACGATGTGTACGATGATATTGCTGCGTATGTCCGTGATAACATTTTCATCGGGTATGAAGAAGAACCCAAGCCGTACACATTTACGTGGGCGCAAGACCGTGACGGCAGGCCTTATGTTGGCGACGGGGGAAACGCGGAGCCTTTCTTCGTAGGCATCTCAACGAAAAGCCTTCTTAAGCGCTTGGATCGCCCACCAGAATCATTTGTGTTACACATGGATGCAACATTCAAGCTCTCCCAGGTCGAGTATCCAGTATTTGTTGTGGGGATCTCAGATCGTGTGGGAAGCTTCCATTTGGTAGCGGTCTATATTGTTTCCCGACGACTGACGGACATGTACGCAATGGCGCTATCGTCACTTAGTCGTGTCTACACTGCGGTTACGGCGAAGCAGTTGCAACTGCGGTTTGTGATGGGAGATGCGGAGGATGCCCAATATACTGCGTTCTCGACGACATTTTCTCGCAACTTCAGCTACCAGTTCAAGTACCTGATGTGCTTTTTCCACGTTCTTCACAAAATCCAGAAGAAAATGCCTGTTGACTGCCGCAGTTACGTGATGCGCGATATTTACGACATGCACTTCAGCTGCAGTGACGAAGAGTTTACGCGGTACCGTGACAGCGCCTTAAGCAGATGGAGATCGGACCCGCGCACGCATGTATTTGCCTGCTACTTTGAGCGTTAATGGTTAACTGGACGATACACGCAGTGGCAAATCGTCCATACCCCGAGTGGCTTTGCAACTACCAACAATCCTGTGGAGCAGTACAATAAAGTCATAAAGCGCGACTACACACTGCATACGCGGACCAAGCTCGGATTACTGCTTCGACTGCTGACCGACTGCTGCTTAGATGAGTCAATGCGCGTGCGGGAGTTCAAGCAGAAGGTTAACCCAACCGACCGCTTGACGAGGCGGGCTACTCAGATGGCACACGACAACCTGCTCTTTGAGGTACACTGCCACGACAGTGCGCCTTCATTCCTGGTAGAATTGCAACGTGGGTCGACCGTGAACGTATTTTCTGCCCCTCCCCCGCGAGTTTACGTGGAATCAAGACAGCGCACAGAAGAGTTTTTGGCTATCACAGCTCAAATGGGAACCAACTACGCTCGGATGGAAATTCTGGCCCAGCCTCAATCTGGCTGGGAGGTCGACATAGCACCTGGCTGGTGCCCGTGTAAATATCACCACAAGTTTGAAGCTTGTGTGCATTTATTGTATGCCTTGCGACAGCGAAACTACGTTGGACCGGACGGAAAGCGCATGATGGCAAGTCGTCGAATCTCGCGTGGTAGAAGCAACGCTGGTCGTCCCCGACTAAATGGTCCTGCACTATCACTGGTATAGATTGTTTTTGGTCTTTGTCGACAACTCGCACCGCCAATACTGACAACAGTGTCTTAAGAGATAGCTCATTAGATTCCTGGCGCGACGCGCTTTCATTTCGTTTACCGGTTTTTTGCTAATTCCAATACTTCAAGTACACGTTTCCTACTTTGTCTTTCTCGACGTCTCGCACCGCCAATACTGCCAACTGCGTCTTAAGCGATAGCTCTTTAGATTCCTGGCGCGACACGCTTTCATTTCGTTTACCGGGTTTTGGCTAAAAACGCTCTAAACGACATCCAGGTAGTCGGTCCTTGATGGCACGCCGTGTGGTTTGCCAAAGTACTGATGATGAGCTTCTAGCAGCGGAGCGTCCGGATCCCCCTTGTGGTTGTGGGTTGCCCACAGTTGATAAGCATCCTCGACAGCGATGCGGTACTTGCGCGCAACATTTGTTATTCGAGCTACCGCAAAATCAGCACTCGGTCTATCTTCGGCAGCCTGAGGCTCAGGGTCAAAATTGGTAACGCCTGCCGTTCCAGCAAATACATCAGTCAGGCGATCGCCAACAGCCGCATATGCTTCTTCACTTGACCTTGTGCAGTCAGCAGACCTCGAGTGTAGAACCGCATGCTGTGCGGCGGAGATGACAGCGTGCAGCAGCGATGTCATGTCGCCGTTGTTGTAGGCGTCTTGTACCTGGACAAGATTTTCGGCTGTAACAGTTTTGTGGTACATTGCTCGAGCCTTGCGAAGTCGACTAAGACACTGTTGAAGCTCGATATCTTGACTGGCACTAGACGGCGGTGTCTCCACACGCTCAGCATCTATCGTAGATAAGGATGGAGGATATGGCATCGCGCTTCCACTCTCAGAATCCGACTGGTCTACGCTGTTTGTCTGTTTGCAGCGCTCATCCAGTATTCCATTCGTTCTGGCGGGGAAAGACGCATCGGGAAACTGTTGTAAACGGCGGGTACGCTCAGATTCAGACAAAGCATTCCATGCCTTGCGAAGACGGACTCCGCCACGTCCACGAAGCCATTTGCTGTCCTTCTTCGACCGCGTGTCTTCCGAATACCCCTGTCGCCTCTGCGCATAGTCCTTAGCGTAGACATTACCAACTTTGAGTGCAAAGTTCCACACGGCGTCGTGAACTCGCATTACTCGTCATGCTGCTGGGAGTGACGCGTTACTGATTCCGTAGCTGATGATATTCTTTAGCCGGCTGAATTATGTTTTGTGTTGTTTTTTTTTGCTTGCTGAACGTATGGACAATAGCACGTAGCATAATTACGCCGGCGTAGTTATGCCACACTAACTTAACTCGCTGCTTCTGATTGGTTACTGTAGTATCCAATCATTTTGAGCGTAGCGGTAACCTGATCACAACCGGATACTTACACATTGAAATGGCTCAGTATTTATTAAGTTGAAGTGAATAATGAGACCGTAACCTAACTGCTTGTTTAATTTCCTGTTGGGCATCTACACCGTGTTGCTCTGACAGTTGCGTTCATCACATCCGCAGGTGAACCATAGCTTATCACCGTAGCTAACAGTGACGTCTGCACCATTGCGAATAGGCTTGATAACAACAACGAGAACTTTAGTATGTCTCCTGTTGCAAGCTTCCGCAAAGATGCAGTTGGGGTTACACGAATGATTGATAAAGCGAGTCAGACCGCCACAATATTTTGCATCGATGAACACCTTTTTCCGCGATGCCCTTGTCTGCAACTCCAACGCGTACTCGCTAATCATATCCTTGTCTTTGTTGTAGTCGTGTGTTGTAAGAATGCCGGTGTACTCACCAATCACGCACCCTACGGAAATAAACGCGGTAGCACGAACACCATATCCGAACTGGGTTTTCACCAGCTCCAGCTCTCGAAAATCACTTACGCTGTTTGAGCAGCGTCCATCACGAGAGCAATTGTCGGGTGTGCAGTATACTCCGGCGTCTGCGTTGCTACACTCTTCATGAAAGAAATCGCGGCTGCAGTTACACGGATCCAGATTCTTCCCGTAGTCGGGAAATACTATGTTGTCGTGATTTTCAGGTGTAGATATTTTGCGCGAACCATCAGGCCAAAACTCGGAAAAGCTGTCTGGGCTCAAGCCCTCCGATACAACACCTGCACCTTCGATATTGGTAGAGCTCGGTCCGTCTTGACCCAAGGCCGTTGGGGCGCCATTGCTTCCCTTGTTATCGACAGACGCGAGCGGACTCGTCAGGAACTTCGTCTTGAAAGTGCTAAGCTTAATTTCAGCCAGCCTATATGTTTTCATTGATCGACAGTTATACACAGCAACAGTGTCCCGAACAGGTTTCTTGAGATGCCGGTTGCGTGCTTTCAGTGACCGCTTGCCGCTCCACGAATTGTTCTTCCTCTTCATCTTCTTGTTGGCCCGCTCGCGCTCGGCATACGTCGGGGGTATAAGTGGGTGCGTGGCATTGGTGGTACTCTGCTCGTTGCTGCGAATGGCTTCGTCTGGGGGTTTGGCGGCATTTGATGCGGTCGGCATCATTGGCAATGCATGTTACCCCAACTTGCTGTCGGTCACCCTAGCGCCGAGGTAATGCTGCTACCTGCATAATTAGCTTTGCATACCGGAGATGCAGCTGGCGGCAGAATTAGAGATGCGATGCTGCCAGCGGATTCCGCCGCTCATTGGAAGCGTTCTCCAATGGCCTGTCCCTGACTTTTTCACATGCACTATCGCTTTAGCAAAGCGGCTTTGCACAGTCGCGTTTGCACCGTCGCATGCAAGTGTGGTGCGGCATCACGTGGTGTGTTATTCAGGGCAGGAATGGTGTTCCTCATATTATCTCAAAACTTACCATTGCTTTGGTGGGTGAAAGTTTGGAAAAGCAGAAGACACCGCCGCCTCCGTTTTGTGTTTGCGATCCTTATTTTCCTGTGCATGGGCTTTGCCTCAGAAAGGTCCGAAATGCGCTGAAACTGTGAGCTCAACAACACGATACACAAGGTACTAAGAGAACATCGTTTGAGTCTTTTTCCGAAAGATCCGGCATCACGGAGCTCGTGGCTGTATGGTCCTTTATCATGTTAAGTTGTATGCAGGTACTACTAAGTATGATCTAGTCAATATGATTCACAATGATCATGATACGCTTTAGTGCTTTGAACGAAAAGTCCGAAGGTCGATACATTTGATACAGGCGCACGAGCTGGATCATTTTTGAATCCGCCTCGGAGCCTTCAAGCCCCCGCCCCGCTTCACCCTACATTAAGTACAAACATGCGCTCGAATATCTTCGTCGTACTGGTCATTTGCACTCTGGGCTGCGTGGGTCTGGCCAGCGCCCACATCCCCGTTCAGATCAAACCAGCAAGACCGGTTCGCCATCTCAAAAGCTCAGCTGAAGAAGGTGTGGCGGTGTCCAACGCTGCGGGTGAGGAAAGGACTTGGCAAGACATCGTCGAGAAGTTGAAAGGGACGAATATCCTCAAGAACGCAGAAGAAAACAAAGGCGCAGATGCCGCGACGTGGGAAAGTGTCGCCGAGAAGGCGGAGGCGGGGGGCAAACTCCAGCCCGAGAATGCCGCGAAGGTCAGATGGCAAAACGCTCTCGCCAAACTGAAGGCGGAAGGAAAACTCACCGAGGCCAGCGAGGAGAAGGTCACGAAGACCACAGAGGAGGCTGCATTGGCAGTGAAAAAGAACCCCAAGAAGTGGCCGTACATCAAGAAGGCTCTCGAGATTACGTTCGGGGCAACGCTGACTGCTGTCATCGTCGTTGGTATTGACGGAATGATAGGCGGCTCAGATTAACCTTTCAAGGGAATGCATTGGCCATTATTGTTATCGTTTCTTACCAGGTGCTTGCTGCATGCACAAGGCCCGATCCATCCCTTCACGTCTGCCGAAGTCGGCGAGTTGAGCTCGAATATTGACGATGAAATAGGTGATCCCACCACTTCTCGACCCTCTGCAGCAGACCATTCTTGTAGTACTTTGAATTAGTCATCGCTCCGTCTCCATTGTTCGTTGTCGTAGAAGTGGTTGACGTGGTCGCTGCTCCAGGTCGCCCTCCTTCTCCAGCTGCCGTAGCCGCCGTTGTATTCACTCGCTCTTCTTCAGACGAGGACAGGTGGGAACCTGCGTGGTCACTTGAATTGGTGTCGTCGAAGGACAGCAGCTCACGAACACTCGCAGCAATCGAGTCGGCGGTCGTCGTATGGACTTGATTGCTGCTGACAGTGGCGATGGCGTCGCGTGCTGCCAGGAAAGAGATCGTGAACACCAGTACGGCTTCAATGAGACGCATTCCTCCTTCTTGGGAGCCGGAACGAGGAAATCTTCGTTGACTAGCGAACGCAAATTCTAAAGTGGGTAGGATTTCTAGTAAGTTTTAGAAAGAGTGGAGGAGACAGCGTTGTTAGTGGCTTCTTACGATCCTTCCTTTCCGATTTGTCGTCGACAAAGTACCCCGGTGTTGATCGGCTACGTGATACATGTACGAGATCTAGGAATTGATAGCATTTTAAAGCTACCGTAGCAACGGCACATTCTGACGAAAGGGAATACCGACTTTTAAGGTTCTGTCGAAATCCCAACTTATTAGCTTTCGTACTATGGTCTAGGGATGTATTACCTGATCTGATCTTGGCAGAACTTGACTGGTCGAAACAATCGACAGCCCGCCGCAGCAAATACATCGTTTCGTTTCCCACCTTCATCCTTTGTACTAGAAAAACACGAGTTGTCAACTACCTTAGTGAGGCTACAGTCTGAAACGGGCGTGTCAGGGTTCATGTTCTTGCCGTTCAACAATCAGTACTAAGTTCTTGTAATGGGACAATGCTCGAAAATTGAACAAAAGCTCAAGTGACAGACAGCATTGCAGTGTGATCGTTCATACATATATTCTATTTCACTTCTCTAGGAATCTGGGGACTACCTAATGTGGCTGGGGCCAGGACTCGAGCGCAAAGTGTTATCCTTTTACGCCTGCCGCAATCGACGAGCGGGGTTTGACTTGAAGAGCCCGTTCCACCACCTCTCGATCTTTTGCACCACACCATTGTTGTAGTACTTCGAGTTCGTAATCGTTCCGTCGGCGTTTTTGGTCGTGAACGAAGTGCTTCGTGCTCCTCCTTCAGTGGACGTCAAGGTAGAACTCACACGCTCTTCTTCGGGTGAGGAAAGACCAGTCGACGTGCGGCTATCGGTGCCTTTAGTCAGACTGTCGCTGTCGAAGGACAGCAGCTTACGAGAGCTCTGGGTTTCAGCGTTGGCAGTTGTCGGTAGGATTTGGTCGTCGCTGGAGATGGTGGTAACGGCATCGCTGACTGCAAGCAGCGCGATCATGAACACCAGAAGGACTTCGAACAGACGCATCTCTCTTGGTAGCTTGGCAGATTTTTGGCTCGAGTTGTTGCTGTTCGTCGACGACTGCAAATTGCTAAATGGTCGTTGGCGTCAAAGCAGAACTGCCACGTTGAGTGATTACTGTATCTACATCCTCTGGGAGTTGGGGTCGGGTTGAACCACCACGACATTTTTGCACAAGGATTTGACTTCTGAAAAAATGTGTGTTGAAGGCAAGTGTACACTAAATGTACATGTAGCCACATGCAGATCATTTTTGAACGCTTTGACATAGAAAAACTGAAGTTACAGGAACACGCGCAGATAGACTGAATGAATTTAGTTCTGTCCAGACAGATTGTTAGGCTGTTCATCCGTATCTTGCAACATGTGGTTGCTTACAAAGTGCATCAAGCGAAGAGCGACATAATCAACATCGAAGCTTCACCAGGCGTGACAGCTTCGATGTTGAATTTGAGGCGAATGCAACCCGGAACAAATCTACTTGAACAGCAAGAATTACATCGTTGCTTGGACCAAACTTGATCCAACGAGTAATCATCGTGAAACTCACATTTGCCCCAGGGTGAATTCTTCTGCTGGTCTCGGATTTTCTTGTACACACACAGAAATAATATAGCAGTTTCGTCAGTTCCTCGTTGAGGTGACAATGGCAAGTTTGACTTCGAGGCTGTACTCCGTGTAGAGCTTCTCGAGTTGCGGTCGATTTCACGAGTGTACTCCGTGAGTACTGCAGCATTCTAAGAGCGAGAGAGGAATCAACACAACAAAATACATAGAGAAGTGTTCGTTGTGTTGACCCTAATTATAATATCGTATAGTGACGATATTGAAACAATTTCATAGATAATATGTAAGGCAGAAGGCTGTACGCTTGGTACTCTGGAGGTAGCAATAAAACTCCCGTGCTTTGACTATATTAATTATGCCCGCGAAGTCTTCTGGTGAGGTGAAGTTCATTGTCGTTGTCGCTCCGTCCTTCACGCCTGACGAAGACGACGAGTTGGGCTGGAGCCAAAGAGTCCTTTCCACCATCGCTCGATCCTCTGCACCAGGCCATTGTTGTAGTACTTCGAGTTAGTTATCGTTCCGTCTCCGTTGTTGGTAGTCGTCGTCGCTGATACTCCGGCTGCCGTTCGACCCCCCTCCCCTGATGCAATGACTCCCGAACTGAGTCGTTCTTCCTGAAACGAAGAGAGGTCGGCCGACTTGCAGGAACTGGCAGGTGATTTCGTGTCCTTGATGGGCAACAACTTGCGAGTGCTCTCGGCTACGGTGTTTGTGACTGTCCCTGGGATCTGATTGTTGCTGGCAGTAGCCACGCCGGCATTGCTTGCCAGTAGAGTGATCATCATCACCAACAGGACTTCGGTCAGGTGCATCTCGTTTGGACGGAGGTGACTTGACGGGTGGGAGTTGCAAAGTGGCCCATGACGAATGAGGCTTTGTCAGAACAGCTCCGTCGCCAACGGCGTCGGAGCCTTTGACTGTCTGCGAGCTGGGGTTGGGTTGCTGCTTGGGAGTGCTTTGTGCACGGGATTTGACTTCTAGAAAAATACGCAGGCCCATTCTCAGCCTCGAAAAGCTGGCTTTTTTTTAGGCCACAACTCAGGGCTATGACACAAACGCTACGTTGATGGCAGCACAGGAGCTACATGTAGCTAGCCACCTATTAGGCGGAGTCACTCACGGAGTTAGAAATGCTCGAGACTTGTGAGGTTGCTATGGGGGATAACGGCTCCAGCTCCCACGTTGTCAAATTGCAGCCTTCCCGTCCATTCATCGCCCACTGTGGCGACAATGATCGTGATGCCTGTTAATACCAATTAAAAGGCACGTTTTTGAGCTAGCTAAGACGCAAAACCTTGAGCCCAATCAATTATATGTTACGTACGTGGATACTGCTTGGAGATTTCCTCGTACCTTTGCGAGGAGCAGACGACCATAACCACCGCAATCCTGTGCTCCAGCACGCCAATTCTCCGCAGAGCCTATCCAAAAAGCGGGTGAATACAGTGAGATTCAGACCCGCAGCAGGTGCAGAAAGAGCAGCGCATCTTCCAACCTCAATGACCTTGCATGCTACGCCACCACTTGCAGAAGTGGAAAAGAGCAACACTCTACGGGTGACGATACTATCTGGTACGTCAAGATAATGAAGGTTCCAGCGCATGCAGCCGTTGTCCTGCTGCGTCTGCACGCGGATTTGCCCTACGCAGATCACGAACACGTTATTAGCGACCGTAGCAGCAATTGGAAAGCACCACAAGGTGCGTCGTACCTGTCGGGGCCTCGGGGTCAATCTGACCAAACGCCGTCAGAAAGGAGTCACTTTCGTTGCCAAGGGTAACCGCGCAGAATTCGGAGTGGGTGGCAGCCCTCTCAACGTGCTCGACATCATAAAGCCCCAATACCTCTTCGATGAGGGTGCTGAGCATGCACAGACGTCAGCACCACCGTACTAAAACTAGTTGTGGCAGACCAACAGAAGCGCTGGAAACGAACAATGTTAGTCGAGCGGCTGCGCGTCGGAACTCGGCTGGTGATGTTCGTGGATCTTGCAGTCTCGTTAAGAGCAGCCTCGCCGTCTCGGACTTAGACGCAACCGTTGGAGGATGAAGCTTTGCATCCGTCTCAACGCTCGAGTCGCGAGCTCTAGTCGCCTGTGGTTCCTCCGTTGCAAACGGTTTGTCGACTTCCTCGCGCCCGAGAATGTGCTGGCGCTTTTTGTACAGCTTGCTGACTGCGGCGCGCGTGACGCCGAACTCTCGAGCCAACGCCGCCTGGGTCTCCCCCCTTGCAATGCGCTTGATAATGCGGCAGTGATCTTCATGCTCGAGGTAGTTGGGGCGCTTCCGAGGCTTCGTCTTGGCTGCACCACCAACATGTTGCGTTGGTGGCTCGATCATCGTTGGTCGAGTCGGTTTCAAGTCTTAATGGGGGAAGCTCTGCTCGCGTCGTCCACTCCAAGTCGTGTCGAGGTCTTGTCAGCATCACGAACACCGAGCTACGAGCACCGAGAATCCAGGAAATGAACGGTTGCAACCCACAAAAGATTGCCAAAGTTTCGACAGCCAGGGCCGCTGCTCGGCTCGATCTGGTAGACACCAAGCTCCACTCTACTAATGCTACGTCGGGGCTTGTAGCACGATTTTCTTTATCAAGTAATTATCAAGTAATTCCTACTTCGAAGCAAGTGATTGAAACTCATTCTACTCAAGTGACCTCCATTTTGTGTATCGTACACGAGCGCATTTAGCCACACGTTTTGGCATTATCACCACACTTTGACACTTTGAGATGTCGTCGTCCTCTTCTTCCTCCACCGACGTGGTGCTCAAGAACCCTCCGTGCTTCCGTACCGGCTTCATGTGGGGCATCGCCGTGGCCTCCGTCATCGGGGCGCACCGCTTCCGGACCTACGGAGTCATCCGCTCGTCCTGCGACTGGGCCATCGGCGCCTTCGGACTCATCGGGGGCAGCACCTGGTAGCAAACGTCTCATTTAATTAAAACGTACCACAGTCTCCTTAAAATTGACTCGCGATGTCTATTGCTGCAGGGCGTTCTGCACTACCGCGCACCGTACCCGGACGCGCCAAACGCGCGAGTTCATGGAAGTCATGAACAATCCGGAGCGCAAGGCCGAGGCCGAACAATTCCTGCGCTCCAGGGTGCAGACACGACCATCGGACGAAGAGCAGCAGTAGGCTGCTGGTAAAGCAAAGTGGTTGATGTACGCTGCGAGTTGTTAATATTTCGTGTTAGCCGTCCGCTACAATCGGTTTAAATATCGGCTTGTGTGCTCTCGTGGCCGGGTGTGCCTACCCCCCTATCGGTAGCACTCCCTGATCTCTTCGCTTCTCTGTGTGTGTGTTTAGTTTTGGTTCGCGGTGCCCCGGTTGGTAGTTTGCGTTAGTGGCCACGAGATGCACACCCGCTTGTCGTGCTTTCAGTGGCTCGTGTCTTGTGTGGTGCTGCTAAGTCGCCGCTGCCTCGTTCATCGCTGCGCCGAGCGAGACGGCGAGTCGGCATGCTGGTACAACCTCTGTTGTTGGTGCTCGGAAAGAATTGTCTTTAGTCTTGATATCAGTGCCCTCGGTCGGATGGGACGGAGGACGAGTGGGAGCGGGAGACGATCTCTACTGAATGACGCAGTTTTCCTTGTTGCGTCGACCAGCCAGCGTCTTCTCCCGGTCCATTACCATCTTCTGTGTAAGCGTGGCTGCACAAAAATGAAACGATGGTGTACGCGTTAGAAGGAGGCTTGAACAACTTGGTAGCAACGCAGTAAGAGAAACTCACGATTGACGCTGATCATGAAAGCATCGCGCGCAATAGTTTCGAGCGCGCCGTTCGTGTTCTCTGACGTCTTTGCACTCGTTTCTGAAGAGGCATACGAAAGGCATCCAAGTTAGGTCACATTCGCCACGTGGGTGCTGCCGTATTCCATCGACTTACCAATAAATCGGCAGCCGTACTGGCTTGCAGCCGCTTGGCCTTCCTCCAACGTCACTACGCGATTGGGCAGATCGATCTTGTTTCCTACGAGGAGCATGGCAGGCATCTGCGACGGAGACGAGTACTGACGAATGTTGTTCATCCAGTAGCCAACGTCTACAGCACACAATTACGATTAGTATAAATCATTTCCGCAGGGATACGCAAGGCCATACAAATTATATCCAGTCACGTACTGTCGAAGCTGCGCCTATCGCTGACGTCGTACACGAGGACAATGCCGTTTGCGCCCTTGTAATATGCTGCAAGTTACCAAGGCGAAAACCGGAGCGTTAGTGATCCAAACCGCAGCGATGAGTGGCCTCATATATCAAACGTACTGGAAGTAATGCGGTGGAAACGCTCCTGGCCTGCGGTATCCCAGATCTGGAGAGTGATCGCTTCATCCGCAACGTGAATGTGTCGGAGCTTGAAATCCACACTGTAGCAGCGTAAAACACATACAACAGTTATATCAATCTCTCGGGTCATCAACCGAAGCACAGCAACCCAACGTACCCAGCGGTTGCCAGCATTGACTCGGAGAACTCGTCGCCAGAGAATACGCGCATCAAACTGGTTTTACCGACGCCTGCAGTCCACAAAAATCATCCCTTTCGGTCAGTATACCCCACGTCCATCCGTCCCACCGCAACTCCTCCATCCAGCAACGTACCGCTATCTCCAAGCAACAGCAGCTTGAGTTTATGCCTCTTCTTGGGTGCCACAGGGACCGCGTCTGCTGCCGCCACCTCGGTGGTGAGCTTCTCCGCCCCTGTCGTCGCCTTCTCCGCCGCATGCCTCGCTGCCTCCAGCTTCGCCCCCTCCTCCGAGTTACCCAGCAGCCTCGACGTGCTCTTGAACATCTTGTTGCGGAAGAGCGAGGCCCTGACACTGAGCGACCGCCTCGCGGACAGCTTCTCGGCCTTGAGCTTGTGGTCCTCCTCCTCCTCCATCTTCTTCTCCTCCAGCTGCTCCTCCGTGAGCTGCTCGCCGCCGTACCCGGACGGGGGCATGGGGCTGTTGTCCACCGAGAGCTGCAGCCCCTCGGACAGCGCGTCCAGCGCGGCGGCGGACAGCGCGCCCGTGGGCTGCACCACCTCCACCTTCTTCACGCCCACGATCTTGCTGTCGTCCTGCAGCTTGGACACGTCCACGGGCGCCGAGCCGGCCAGGTAGATCCGGGACAGCGACGCGGCCCTCTTGGCCATGCTCTCGTCCTCCTGCGTCTCGGCGTCCTCCGCGGCCGCGCTCGAGAGGCTCCTGGGGGGCTCCAGCGCCGAGAACGAGCAGCTGCGCCTCCTGGAGCGGGCCTCGTCGCTCTCGCCGCCCTCGCGCGAGCTGAAGCAGCGCGCGCGGGCGCGTCTGGCGTTCTCGTCGTCCTCGTCCGCCGCCGCCAGGTCGTCGGCCAGCGCCGTGCCGCGCCGCCTGCGGTCGCCCTGCGGCTCGTCCTCGTCATCCGCGAGGATGGAGCGGCTGCGCGTGCGGCCGCGGCCCTGCACGGCCAGCTCCATGTCGCGCTCCCAGGCGAGCTGCGCCTGGGCCTCAGCCTCGACCTGCTCGGCCGTGGACAGCGCGCGCTGCATGGGGTCCGTCGCACTTGCGGTGGCGGTGCTCATCTGCCACTTATAGTCGGGTACTGCCTTCACGCACAACTGGCAGAATTGCGAGGAAGGGTAGAATGGCGAGTGCCTACCTAACCTGTCTTCTCTAGTGGCTTGTGGCTTCTTCGAAGAGAGGGGGGGGACTCGGGGATAGGTGGTCGGCCGATCAGGTTCAAAAAGAGTGAGACGCGCTGGCACAGAAAACGTATCGACAAACGCACTGCTTAATGCGGGACGGAAAAGGGCGTGGACCAATCCGACGCGAGCCTAGGATGCAGCATGCGGAGGTTGTTGGATGGGCACAGTGTGTAATGGTCGAAACGGGGTAACCGAAAAGCCAATTCAAGGGCAACGCGGAGCTTGTCCAACGAACGGCCCAGAGCACTGGAAACCCTCAGCTTTCGAGCTTGTCAAGGCCCCGCGATAGCTAGCTGAAGTGTTGGCTGACATCTTGCATGTGGGATCCCTCCATCCAGCTCAGAGATGGAGGTGACGAACGAGTTGCCTTTTTGATGGGCAAGTAGTGCAAGTTGCGGACGTAAACAGCAGCGACGAGAAAATCCTTTCCTGCCTTCATCCACTCGGGGGCTGCTTCACATCCTTGGGCCAGCATCCGCCGCTGTCCACATCCTTGTCGGCCTTGGAACAGCTTTTTTTCATTTCGAGATCTTTCGCGTGAGTCAAATATCCACGCCTCCTCTTCTTGTCTTTGCAGTCGCTCGACGTCGCGGCAGACGTGGCAAGGTTGGCGACTCAAGTATCTGACCCTGTTGCCTCGTTGCAGGTGACCGACGACGCCGTGAACGCCTCAACCCGGTCGAGGCGTTGAGTCAACCGCAATGGTTTGGTGTCGACGGGCCGAGCAGTAATGGCGTTTCGCTCAATATGATTTTCTCCAAGGTGGGACCATTACTACAGCCCGTGAGCACGAACAGCTTGGTCTCTCTTCATGTCAGTCAGGTCAGGTCTGCTTGGTTTCGCCATCCTTTGAAGTACTGTAGCACTGCTCTCTAGCAATTCTCTCTCGCATTACAGAGTGTTTCGTGGCATATAGTCACAATCTCCTCCAGCGAAGACGAGGACGGACGTATTTTTAGTTCCTTAGCCTGGAGGACTCCCCTGCATCCTCTGGTGCTTGGCTGTACAGCACAGCCCCAGACTAGGTCATCCATGATATCGCGTTAGTAAGCTGCGAGTGGAAAGTCTTAGCAGCGCCGACAGCTACGGCATCACACAAGCAGCGCGCACGATCAAACTGGGCAACCGTACTTCGTCGCATCCATGCCGGTGAGAGCAGCTTTGGCCGCGACGGCGCCGACACCGTTCAAGGGCGAGAGCTTTCCTCAGTACGTGCTGTGCCGATCTATCCGAGACTCCACGCGGCAATGCGTCACTGCCGATGCTACTACAAGTGTCCGAGAACCTACTGCGGCTCCACGTCCGGCAACACAAATCCCGACGTTTACGCTGTTGACAGCAGCTTCGACACCCAAGCAAGATCAGCTTCCTCCTCGCAGGGCTCGAGTTGCTAGCACCGCCTTCAGGCGGCCACTACCATCACCCAACCTACGCCCATCGCTCTCGGAACAACTGAAGACCATTTCACAAGGAGCGCAGGCCATTACAGCACAACTCGCAAGCACTTACAACCTCCCTGGTCGCACAAACGCACCTGCTCTCACGGCATCCAGCAGCCACGTCCAGGCCGAGCACCTCGCGAACGACACAAGCACTTTCCAGGCTACCACGATCGGACTCAGTGTCGGCAAACTCGAATGTCGCTTCCCCTGTCCTGTCACCTTTTCGGCAGATCGCTGCACATACTTGTTCCAGCATCCATTTGAACCCAAAGAGGTGCTCATGGTCATGTACTACCGGGACATGCTGCATGCATCCGTCAACATGACAGATCACAGCTTCCGGTTCCGCTTATCACGAGTCTTGGAGCAGTTTGGCGGCGACTACAACCCCGCCAACGCGCAGCACTGGATTCGAATCGTCTTGGCAGCCTCAAGCGAGGCTCAAAAAGTCAAGCTTTTTCTCGCAGACCTCGGCATCACGGGCAAAAAGCGTTCCTTTCGTTTGGAGATGTCCTGTAATTCACACAAATAACACGTGCCAGCACCAACAACCCAGATACCCATGATACCTCCCAAACAATAGAGCAACAAGCGTTGCATTCATAACGAGTGTCCTGGTGTGATAGTCTCCGTGTCTTGCATGTCCTCATTTCGGTGCCTACCTGTCCGTGGACGTACCCCCGTGTATGACTCGACACAGGTTATGTAAGACTCTGCTGCTCAGCTTCGGGAACAATCAGATACACAAGCAGCACCCCCACTATGCAGCAAACGCCTCCTTTTCCTCCTGCACCATAGCACCGATCTTCTCTCTTGTCCGTATCCTTGGTCTTCGTTCATCATAAACCATCACCATCTCCGCTGATTTTCTTGAACAACACCCGACCCTCGCATTCCAGTCGATCAACGCACTACAAGTGATGAATCCTTACGCCGTACCTGGGGGTCCTTGCGTCTTTTGAGCAGCGAGTGAACAAAACATAGCACCACAAGGACCATGGACCAAAACCACCACATGGGCACAAACAGGGAACAAATAACCATCAACAACAAATCACCAACAAGAGCATCACTACTCCGTCGTCTCATGCTCACCACCAGCAACAACTCTCAGCCACCATTTATACCAGGCCGACTCGTTGGCGTCGCCAGCGAGGCGAGCGATTCATCGATCGAGCAAAATAGAAGCATCGAGACCGACAGGCGGATTCCCCTCACACAATAATGCACTCAACAAACCTGCGAAGTTCCGCTTGCGGAGGCCGAAGACGAGTCAGCATTGCTGTCAGCCGTGGTCGAAGCCGCAGATGCATCAGTAGTAGCAGAAGTAATAGCACCGGTGGCATCACTAGAAGATCCTGGAGCAGCGGCGGAGACATCTCCAGCAGGAGCAGTTCCAGCTTCAGCGCCAGCAGCCGAGCCTGCCTGCTGTTGATATTGCTGGTAAGCCTCAGCGCTTGCTTGTGCAGCAGCACCCGTGACCCCCCAGGCCGCATTAGCCGCGTCCACACCGTAATACGCAGCGTATTCGTAGTATCCGTTCCAATAGGCGTTCGGATCATTCGGGTCCGCAGTGGCCGTCGTAGCTGCCGCTTGGTCCACGTTCGCAGCTGCCGCTCCTGTTGCTGCAGTAGCCGAGGCATCCTGCTGGTAGTACTGACCTTGTTGGCCCTGCTGCTGGTAGTACGAGGCGTATTGGTTCTGCTGCCCCTGGGCTCCGTAACTTCCATACTGCTGCTGCTGACCTCCAGAGTTATCGTAGCTGCCGTCGCCTCCGAATTGGCCACCACCACCACCGTAGCCATGAGTACCGGCGCCCTGCAAGATCACCATGTCGACCTCTTCCTTCGCTCCTGTAAGGTTCTGTTGGGGGCCCTGAATAGAGATGGTGCGCACCGGCGGGTTCGAGCCCGGGTCCGGCACCTGCGGGATCTGGATACGCACAGCGTGGCGGTCTTGGATGCCCTTGATAGTTTCTCCACGCTTGCCGATGACAACACCAACCCGGTCGTTGGGCACCTGCATATAAATGGTTTGGCCCGAGGCCATGCCGTAGCTATGGCGCTGGCCCGGCTCCTCGTTGATCATAGATTGGATCTCGAACTTTGCAGCCTCCTTCGCCTCCATCGTACCACGAATGGTGATCAGACGCATGCCGGGGTGGTTCGGGTCCGGCGTCTGCGGGATCGTGACACTCGTACCGGTACGTTGCTGAATGGCCTTGATCGTGCAACCGCCGCGTCCAATAATGAGTCCAACGCGCTCGTTGGGCACCAACAGCTCCACAGTCTCGGTACCATCCGGGTTAATGCCGCCGTAACGCGCCATGCGGTCACGGTCGTCACGCTCGCGGAAGCCACCAGCGCCTTGGTTCTGCTGTCGCTCGTCAATAAGGTTCTGGATGAGTCTCTGCGCCAGATCCAACGCCTCCTGGTTGCCCGTAATGTTCACGAAGCGGTCGGGCGTGTTCGGCGCTCCTTCTTCCTCACGCACGATCTGGATATGCGCGCCACTCTTCATCTGCAGGTCGCGGATGGTCTCACCGCCTCGACCAATGATGTATCCGACCAGGTCACGCGGCACCTTCATGTCAATCGACGCCTGGCCGTCGTTGCCGCTGCCGGGGCCATACTGGCCAGGGCCGCTGCCCTGACCGCCACTCGAGTGGCTGTCACCGTCCCTGGGGCCGCCGTAGTTGTCGTTCAGCGTGCCGTTGAGCTCCGCGACCTTGCGCAGCTGCTCCTGCTTGAGTTTCATGGCCTGCTGCGGGTTGAACAGGATGTCCTCCACGGCACTCTGGGCCTTGGCCACCGCCTCGTCCGTGTCCGCAGTGATGAGCACGTGCAGCTCCTCGTTCTCGTCCGGGTCGCCCGTGGGGTCCTTGGACGAGCCCTTGCCGCGGATCAGGATGCGCGCGCCTGACTCATCCTCCATGCGCTTCTGGTTGGAGCCGCGGGGGCCGATCAGCAGGCCCATGAAGTTGATGTCCGGGTACTTGTCCACGGGGATGTACACTTTCTTGCGCTTCTTCTCGCCCATGCCCGGCGCAGGTCGCGCACCGCCATCCACTGTCACAAATGCGCAATTCGCCACGTCAGTTGTCGCGTCCACAGAAACTTCAACTTTCCGGACCAAAACTACGTACCATCGCCCTAATGACCAAAAATAGATCGCCACAATTAAATAGTCCACAACGAGTTAGCTAAAAAGGTGCCACTAGAACCCGCGCGCAATGGGACGCACCTCCCAGCGGCTCTTGCGCTTGCCCAGCGCGTCGCCACCCGGAATAGCCGCCGCCGCCAGACGCGCCGCGATCTCGCGTGCACGGGCCACAGGGTCTGCCATGTTTCGTCTACAGATAAGAGAGAGGGGGGGGGGGGCTTCGCTTGCGAGTCTCCTTGGTGCCTTCGTTCGCCCTTGAGCCTTTAACGCGTTGTGGCCAGTTTTGACTGGGTGGCGATTAACCGCCAATCCGCGGGCCGAATTTTAGCTTGGCTATGATTCGCTGATATTGGAAATCATATTGACCAATCGTGGCTTCGTATTTTGAAAGGCAACATGCTGGTAACGTTACTACCGACTCATCGCCGAGTGCGCGTGGTACGGCGCGGTTGCTCCGCTGAGTGCCGAAGATCATCTTCAGCAGCGAGCTTTTCCCTCCCAAGAGAGCCAGAGGCCTCACCCCACGTCCAGATAACTCGGTCGTAGAACTTCGTCGCCGAGTGCCCGTGACTCCGGCTGATCATGTGGAAGCGCGATGCGTACAACATCTGTAGCTTTCTTGACCTGCGCAATGACGTTGTTTCCGCCCGAGATGCCAAGGGCTGCCACATCAATCACCTCCTTGATCGCCGACCACTTTTTCGAGAACGTCGCCTCGCCCCTCGAACGCACTGGCCGTTGCCCGACTCGTTGTTGCGCTGCATCTGCATCAGCTGCAACCTGGTGTCATGATCCGTGTGCTGTACGACAGTAAGAACAGTGCAATGAATGTTGAAGTGCTCAAGGGTGTTCGTGTGCTGTACGCTGTCGGCATCGAGGTGAAGCACCTCACTATGAGTGTAGCCATCTCTCAATCCTCTTTCATATGATTCGCCCAAAATATCCAGGACTTTTCTTCCAATCATCTTTCCTTATCGCGCGTTTGACAACGCCATACATTTTCTGCTCTGTGGCGCCAAGTGGCACAATTGTTCGAGTCCGTCGCGACGACATGGCTTCGCGCGTGCCGCTGCTGGTCAAGAGCAAGGGCCGCAAACCCTCCCGAGTGTCGATCGCGCCGCGCGCCAAGCCGTCGAACGGTGCGTATCCCGCCCAAATCGGCGCCGAAATGGCCGCAACCCGCCAGATTGTTCACTTTTCCCACCTTTTTGCCGCTTTGCAGCGCCCCGAGCGAAGCGCTCGGCGGCTGCAGAGGCCAACAAGCCCCAGGACGATGCCGCGGAGGCCGTGAAGCCTTCCGAGGTGCGAAATTTGGGGCCAAAAGACCCTCTAGAAGCCGAGGAAGGGCGAGTCCAAGACCGGAACTCTAACTGCTGTTTTGTGCTGTTAATTGCAGGCTCCGAAGCCCGCGAGGAAACCTGCAGCTACTGCAGAGACGACGCCGACCTCGAGTACTCGAAAAGCTGCAAAGTCTGCGCCTCCAAGGGTCAAAATTGCGGTCGCCACGCCCGCAAACGTCGCCAAGCCCGTGAAAGTGGCTACACCGTCGGTGCCTGCCACGCCGAAGCCTACGGCGGCTGCAAAGCCTGCTGCAATCATTACAGGAGCTGCTACGCAGTCTCGCCGGGCTGGCGGCATTGCAATTGGAGGCTCGCTGTCGGCGACATCGCCCAGTGCTCTTTTGAAGAGCCCGAGGACGCGGCCGGTGCCTACGGTGCGGTCACCAATTGTGCTGCCGGTGCAGCGACGTCCCGAACGCCTGGCCAAGATCACGTCGGCGGGACCGGTGTACCGAGCGAGCCCCGTGGTGCGTCCACGTGCTGGGAGTATTGGGAGCTCGCCGGCGGTGCGTCCTCGCGGTGGAAGTGTTGGTAGCTCGCCGACGGCGGGTCCGCAACAGGCGATGAAGCAGAGACTACTCCGGAAGCTGGATATCAAGCCGCACCAGTCGCCTCGACGCTCAGCGATGCAGCAGCAGCAGCTTCGCAAGCAGGATGGTCCGGCGTCGCCACTGATGCTGGGTGGCAAGCCCTCTCCGGAGATCAGCAAGGAGGTTCCTGATGTCCAGCTTGATGCACAGCAGTCGCGACGTGCTACCACTACCAAGACCGCTCGCGCTAGAACGGCCCCGACGAAGAAAAAGCGACCGGTGTTGGCAAAGCGTCGGAAGACGGGTGAGACTGCCTCAGTGCCGAGTACGGGCACGCCTCAGCGCCGTTCACTGAGGAAAAAGGCCAAGCGTTCTACCTACCGCGAGACGGACGACAGCGGCAGTTCAGCCAGCGAGCCGGACGATGACCGGGATGAGGACGTGGACCCGAACGACCTGGATCTGCCGGAGGACGAGATGAACGTGAGTTAATTGTGCTTCTGTCCCTACGTGCTCGAGAACATTGTGCTGACATTGATATCTTCGTCGTCTTTTAGGTGTACGTGCCTGCGCGTGAGAGGGCCACGATGTGGGCCAGGTCTCTTCTCCGTAAGGACGAGGAGGGTGCGAAGGGAGATGACAACAAAGAGGGCGAGACGTCGCAGGCACTAGTCGTACGCGAGAAGAAGAAGACTCCAACCCGCAGGAAGCGCAACAACTCGAATGCGTCCTCAGTTTCGTCGGTTGTGACGGGAATCGGTGGTGGCATCATCTCTCGCAGCAAGATGGAGGAATTGCTCAAGAAGGAGCCATCTCAGATGACTATGGGCGAGTTGGCGCTGACTGTGCCTAAGGGCAGGCGGATGAAGCGCCATGAGCGTGAGGAGGCTGCCTCGGACACGCCGCTGCTTACGATTCCGGCTGGAGAAGGCTCCACGTCCAACCTCATGAATGTTAACGCGCTCAACCGTGTACGTTCCCTGTCGGTGTCGTCCGAGTCTGCTGCCTTCGCCGGCTCACTAGTGACGCCACAGGTTCAGATTATCGATGGGCAGATGGTTGTGCTGGAGAACACGATCAAGCTGGGTGACGAGTTGCAGCGCACGGCGGATGCTCTCGGCGAGAACAGTGTGGGCGGAGAAAGCGGCTTGCCTCCGCGGCACTCGGGCTCTCGCTACAACTCCTCCCACCCGAATGGCCCGGGCAAGCGCTGGGGCAAAGAGGAGACCAAGCAGTTCTACTACTGCCTCAGCCAGGTCGGTCCCAACTTCTCGATGATGGCGACGCTGTTCCCGACGCGAAAGCGGAAAGAGCTGAAGAGCAAGTTCAAATACGAGGAGAAGAACCACGCGAAGCTGATCGAGATCGCCCTGCGGGCGTCCACGGCCCCTCTCGACTCGGAGATGGTGGACGTTATTTCACAGATGGTTGACAAGGAGGCCCAGCGGAAACTGGACGCGCAGAAGAAGAAGCGGAAGCCCAGATCGCGGCTTGACCTGCTGCGCGGAGGCCAGGACGACGACGACGCCGCGTCGGTGGCGAGTTCGGTGGCGTCTTCGCCCATGTCCACGGCGATGTCGACGCCGCAGGTACACACGGAGGAGTTCGTGGAGACGCTGAACGACGAGGACCTGTTCCTGCCCAGCAGACGCGGCTCCTTCGACTTCAGCGGTTGACAGGGGAGTAGCAGTTGCTGCTGCGATCTACTAGGAGAGAACACACAAAACATGGTGAGTGCAGCTTTCGAGCGTCGGGCAGTTCTCAGTTTGTGGGGTGATGGTTCTAACCAGGTGTAGACAAGGAGGCGAAGAAGAACAAACACGAGGCGGCAGATGCACAGGTAGTTGATTGACTCGGGGTATCGTTTACAGCATGGCAGCGACGGCGACGGCGAGCGCGCTGGCACCCGCGGCGAGGACGGTGCGAGACGCGTCGCTGCTGCCGGTGGCCGAGGCGCTGGCACTCCCGGCGCTGCTCTGGCTCGTGGCGGCGTCGGCGCTCGAGGTCGTGGAGCTCGAGGCGGCCGTGCTGGCGTCGCTGGTGCTGCCGACAGCGGCCGAGGCGGCCGTAGAGGAGGAGACCGTGTAGCTGTCGTCGCTGCCGATGGCCGACGACTCGGTCGAGGCGGACGAGGACGTGGTGAGTCCCATGTGGCCGGGCGCGTGGTTGTCCGTCGTCGAGTCCGTCGTGGAGCTGCCGACGGAGCTGGAGGCGACGCTCTCCGTGGCCATGGCGGCGCCGTTGTCATTGCCCGAGACGACGCTGTCCCCCAGGGTCTGCGCCTCGACGTTCGAGGACGCAATGGCCAACGCGACGGCGACGGCGATCAGCTGGAACTTCATTCTTTCGCGGTGGCTTGGAGCTACAGATGGCAAGTTAGGGAATGGCGTTCGTCGAGCGGGCGCAGCTCTCTCTCTCCAAAGTGTAGAGGATCGGGGGGAGGAGATAGAGATGGGGAACTGCTACGTGAGACCGGTAAAAAGGAGTCAGACCTTGCACCGCTTCGCTGTGAACGCGATGGCTTCAGACGGTTATTGAGCCTTACCACGCTAAGCTTTAGCATGAGGTAAAAGGCTTGAGAGGGGGGAAATGAAGGATCGCCGCTCGATAGTGCACTTGGATGCCTGGCAGCGAACCACAAGCAACGTTTGCTCTGCTTTTCCGCGTGCACAGCGCCTAGCGATGGCAGATCCCGACTCGACTCCCCTCTGTGGCAGTTGTCGATCGAACATCAAACTGGAAGACGCGTCTCTTCTCGACTGCTACATGCGGCCACACGCTGTGCGAACTCCATCTCCGAAGTGACTCTGGTCGCCGCGGCCGAGGTCCTTAGGACGTACGCACCAAACAGCAAACTTTACACCATGTACACGTGCCAGGTACCGCTATTCCTTGTGCCTCGTATCGACCAATTCATGTTTGAGAGCACCCATAGGAGACTCGCCAGCTTGATAGGAGCTTGACAGTGCTCCTGGTCTTCTGTTGTCCGCGGGTGGAGGGAGGCCGCCTCCCTCCACTCGTTATATTTCCTTCTTAGCGGGCAGCCAACCCAAGCTGATAGTGCTAGTGCTAGTACTCTACCAAGAACGCCATCCTCCTCGCTTCTCTTGGCTCGGAGGGCAGTAGAAAGCTCACGATGTTCGAGAACACATCGCTTGGCAGCATCGTCCACGAGTGGCCAGCGATTGCATCCCAGTCGCGGTGAGCGTACAGCCAGCAGCGCCGTATCCGTTCCCAACGCCAGCATGTACGCTCATGCCTGGCAAGGACCTCCCAGTGGCGGAACAATACGATCACGCTAAGCTGAGACCACAGCGTGTCCAGCAAATAGGACTTTGCTATCTGCTGTGCGACTGGCGACACCTCGAGTTGTGTGAACGAAGGCTGCGGTCTCAACTTGTACAGGGCGTACCAGGTGGCCTGAAGAGTCTCGTCTGGATTCAACTTGTAGATGAACCGCACGACGTCTGTCATCCCGCCGCGCACAGCAGCCCCCACACACGTGAATACGTTGTAGAGCCTCTTCCTAGGCGTCTGACGCTGCGTCCACCGCGCGATGAGGTTCAGACGCTCCGTCTTCCCTGGCTGCAGGTGATGAACGACGCGTTTGTTACCGAGAACTTCCCTCGCGCACTGTTCGTTCCCGGACTCGATCGCGAGCTCCAGCACCTTGAGAGGGTAGTGGACGCACAGCAAGTAGTCGCGCGACGCCGGGTCCCGTTGGCCCAGCAAACACGAGGCCACGTCTCCGTGTCCTCCTTAAATCGCGAGCTCCACCACGTCTAGACCGTGGCTGTCCTGCCGGGACATCGGAGCGATCATCTCGAGGCTGTATCTCCGTCGCGCCCACTTGATCAGGCGTGCCTAGACCGACGGGTGCACTCCAGCACAGCACGCGTCCATGATCACGTGGCGTCCGAACGCGTCTCTCGCCCAGAAGTTGGCGGTGTGCGGACACACGTAGTCGATGAGCTTGACTGCTACTCGAGGGTCTGGCACTCTCGAGACGAGCATCAGCACCGTCTTCCGTCCTTGAGTCGGATGTCGCCTCGATGGTCGGGCCACGACGTGTCCGGCGGCAAAAAGCTGCGCACAACGGAGAGAAGCGGAGACCTGCGCATGCTTTGATGACGCCCACTTTGAAAGTGACTGGAGAACACCAAAGGGGGAACCACTCGAAGCGACTTCAAGATCATGTTGATGCTGCTGCTGGTTCTCGTGTCCATAGACTCGTCCGTGTATCGCAATCTTCCCCAAGGCGCAAGCGATTCCTCCAATGATGCAGATACATAACTCCGACGTGGAGAGAGAAGCATGGAGGGCTGAAGTTACGGCATCCAGGAGCCACGCAGGACCCGCAAGCGAACTTCCTCCATCTCACGAATGCTCTTGTACCAATCATCATTTTGTTGCACATCTCACGGAAGACTGCAGAATCTTCTGCTGGCTGAGTTCGTACAGTTCGATTGAGGTCTGAAACACGTGATCACGGCCTTGTAGTGCATCGAAGAAGTCGACATTGAACATCACACCCTGAGTGATCATGTCCGTGCAAATACATTTTTCCCGCCTGGATAAATCGTTGCGGTTGGTATCTGAACATTGGTACAACTTGACAGGTCGACGAACTTTATTCTCAACGCTTGGCAATCTCACGGTCCCTTGGCTGCTAGTACTCGACCAAGATCGCCATCTTCTCCATCTCCAGTGCCTCGGACGGCACGAGGAAGCTCACAATCCGAGAAAACAACTCACTCGGAAGTGCTGTCCACGAGTTGGAGGCGATAGCATCCCAGTCGCGATGGTGCCACGGGTGTCGTACTCGCTGCCACAACGCACCCCCGTGCTCGTTCCTTGCCAGCAGCTCCCAGTGCTGCAGTAGGACAATCACTCCAATCTGCGGCCACACCTTGTCCAGCCGATAGGAGTTTGCCACTCGCTTGATTTCTGGAGCCACATTGGTAGTAAAAGAAGAACTGGAGGGCTCGGATCTCAACGTGCAGACGGCGTACCACGCGGCTTGGCGAGTCTCCTCTGGGTTTATTTTCAAGATGGTTCGCACGATCCTCGGCAAGTTGCAGCGCACGGCGGCCCTCACGCACGTGAACACGTTGAAAAGCCTCTTCCGGGCGTTTTGGCGCTGCATCCAGCGCATTGCCACGTTCAGACGCGCCACCCTCCCGGATTGTAGATCCTGGACCACGCGTTTGTTGGCTAGGACGTCCAGCGCGCTTTGCTCGTCGCTGGACTCGATGGCAAGTTCCAACACTTCCAGCGGATAATGGCTACAGAACGAGTCGTAGTAGGACGCTGGGTGGCGGTGGTCCAGCAGACAGGAGGCCAAGTCCCCGTGTCCTGCTCGGATCGCGAGTTCCACGGCATCTAGCCCGTTGACATCCCGTCTGGCCATGGGCTCGACCACCCCGAGGCTGCACTTTCGAGCCCACTTGACCAGGCGCAGGAGAACCGACGGGTGCACCCCGTGGTGGCACGCATCCATGATCACGTGTCGCCCCCAGGAGTCCGTCGCCCAGAAGTTGGCGTGATGAGGACACACGAAGTCGAGGAGCTTCACGGCCAATTGCGGGTCTGGCACTCGTGCCACCAGCATCAGCACCGTCTTGCCGCCTTCGAACCGGACGTCGTCGCCATTGTTGGGCCAAGGCGCGTCCGGCGGCAATGCGTTTCGCACTGCCAGTGCTAGTTGCGTCTTCCTCATGCGTTTCTCGTGGATGGCAAAATGCGAAAAAGACCCACAAAATGTCTTCATGTTCGATGATTTGCCACGTTATTTCTACTTCAAGTTGTTGCGAATCAACTCTCGGTCAAGCCTCGGACGAGCAAAGTGGGAGCACTGCTCGTAAAAAAAACGGGGGAGCAATAAAACCTCGAGCACTGCTCTCGAGGTTTTAGAGTTCCATTGGTCTTATCGCTTTATGCAAGGGAGCACGAGCACTTTGCGGGGCCCCTTGCGCTCTCGTTCGTTCTCCGCGGGTCTCACTGGCAGAAAAGATCATTTCCAGTGATTGGACATTAGTCCGCTGCACTCAGCCGAGATATTTACAAAGCTCAGTCGAATATTTACAAGATCTTGAGACGGCGGGGAAATCGCCTCCTTCCAGCACGATGGTTCTCACCCGAGCACAACGTGCCGCTCAAGAAGCAGCGTCGTTAAATGCGGTTGAAGACATGGAGACTGTAATAGTCGAGCACGTCGA